>JAKSZP010004410.1:0-73208 GCA_022478985.1 Massospora cicadina
TCATCTCTCCATTGGTATGGCAATCCAAATCTCCGGATTGATTGCTTCTTATTTTGTCCAATGCCTCATCTAAACACTCTCTCATCAGGACTATTTAAAGCGGATCCAATTTCAACCTGAGTTGATCCTGCTGTTCCTTGGGACTATTTACAGCAGGCCCAATTCCAACCCAATTTGGCCCTGCTGATACTCTTCATCTCAAGTAAATGTCTGGTGGAACTGTTTTCCTTGCAGCACTAGATTGTTCCATATCTAGGCTGCAAGTCCTTTTCCCTGAACTTGAGTATCTTCATTTTGCTTCACTCAGAGCTCCACTGCTGAGCTGGGTGAATGCCACTGAAGGCGATCCTCTTCACATTCCACCTTCATTAATTCCTTTGTAACTTATCTCCAAAATTGGAAATATCTTCTTTGTACAACACTATAATAGATTTTTCTACTCAACTACCCCTGTTTTGAACACCAGCTTGTAAAAATTTACTCCATTGGGTTGATTATTGGAGGTCAACCCTAGTAATCTTTCTACTGCACAGGTTCAATTTCCTTGTGCACCTCGCATTGTAAGAATATATAATTCAATAATAGTATGATGACGAAACTTTTCTTTCTTGTTGCAAACACTTTTGCAACCCATTCAATTCAAGACTAAATCTAGTTTGATAATCTCATAGAGGGGATTAGTCTGCACCCATGTCTGGGAGCAGTTGGGCAAGCAAGGCAAGAGGAGCAGGCGGAAGGCCCGCGGCCTCTAACGTTCAAAAACGCCCCGGAGAATCTGGTGGAATAGAAAAAAATCTAAAAACTGGCGGTCACAATTTCCCCGGAGATACTCATGTGGCAAGCACGATGCAACCAGTACATCAATACGCCACATTCCCAGCCACTTTCATCGGTGGAATTCGGAGTCTGTGTGTATCTGGACATCCAAAAAACGGCCCTATGGGAAAAATTTTGTGAAGATGTACACAAAATTTTCCCGACCACGGTGTACGTTGCACCTCATTCCATGTCATGTGGTTGGCTGGACCTAGGTTTTGAAAGCAAAATAGCAGCAGATGAGGCTGCTGCAGTGCGTGTAGTGATCAACCTCCCCAAAGGGCAACAGGTCATCAAAACAAAATGCACCAGATAGACAAAATCCAACCAAATTTTCCTCACATTTGACTTTTTGCCTACTACGGTAAAATGTGACATTTTGGAGCAACACCTGAAAGATGGACTCACCGTTTATAGCGAAATACAATCTTTTGAGATGCAACGCTTTATGTTGATGCCACACCGTGCACTGGCAAAGCCATCGCAGTTCTGACCCCAACTGAGGAGATCGTGAAGGACCTAACCCAGATCCTGCACTCCACCTTTATTGACATCGCAGGGCACACCACCCACCCATTCTGGGTAACCGTGGACAGCGCGCCCCCCATTTGCACCCACTGTGATGCGTTTGGCCATAAGGCACACGTGTGCCCCATTAAAGAGGGCGTTACATTCCAAGAGCACCCCTCGGCGGCCATGGCCAGCGGAGAGGCGCACTACGAACCAACTGCAGGCACCAAAGAGGCTTTCCCGTGGGGAGCACAAGGCTGCTACCTATTGGTAAAGCCCATCTCCCCGCAGGAGCGGAAGAAGGCCAAGCAGGCCCATAGGACTGCGGCCAAGGAAGTGGCCAAGGTCACCACCACTATCCCACACTCACAACGCCAGGAGGACATGGAGACCTTCGCGGCGGAAGCAACTCGGGAATCCATCACCCAATCAGATTGGGAGGCCCAAGCTGAACAGGCCACTCAATCTGAGGATCCAATGGGAGATTCGATCTCACCCAATTGCTGCACCCAAGCCCCGGTTAAAACTGACTTGGGACCTATCCCAACCAAAAAAAACTTTTTTGCCCCACTCGACGGTGCACCAAACTTATCCGCACTGCAAAAAATTCGTCCGACGTCAGGAAAACAAAAAGCGAAGGCCAAAGCCAACGCGACTCTTTCCACAAAATTTAACAAAAACCCTGATAGCGTTGCTGCTAATACCCGCGCTGCTGTGAAAGCCTGTGGTGACCTGGAAGAGGCTGGTGGGCCAGGGGGCCCACCCCCTTGCACCTAAGGTGCGATGGGGGAAACCTTCACTATAGGGGATGCTGAATATTGCCGGACTCAAGGCCTCCCCATCCCGGGCTAGGAAACTGAGTTTTTTACAAAATAATTTACCCGTGGATATCCTGGCCATCCAGGAAACCCACTGTCCACGAGGTTCTGAGGATGCTTGGAAAACAATACTCCTACCATCCCTATCCTTTTGGTCAAAGCACTGTGGGGTGCTAATTTGGAAAAACAATTTTTTCAAATTTACATCTTCAGAAACATTCCTAAATGACCGAGTGCTCATTGTCACCTTCTCATGGGCCAATGTTGCATACACAATTGTCACCATTTACACCCCAATCGGTGCACAAGAGCGTTGGGAATTTTTCTCGTTGGTCAAATCCCTCCCGCTACCCCCCAATTCTTTCCTAATCGGTGACATGAACTGTTGGCTAACCTCACCAACGGACTGGTGGCCGCCCTCACCCCACGCCCCACAAGGTCACGTAGAACTACGCATTCTAAAAGCCACCCTTGGGTTAATGGATGCGCTGCCATGACATGCCCCACTGCTCAAAAACATGATGCGTCCCCACATCCACAACGGCCAATTAAAGTCCATGACCTGCATTGACCTTATTCTAGCACCGGCGAAATTCCAACCCCACATCTCCCACTTCAAAACAACGAAAATGGAATTCTCCGATCACCGACTGGTCTCAATAACATACCACTTACCTGTCACAGTTGCAAAGGCCCCACATTGGTGCAAAATCTGCCCCCCAGAGCTTGCGTCGATAGGATTTTCCACGTGGGTGGAAGAGGCAACTTTGGCAAAAACGTTTGTTGCACCATTTTGCGCGGACCCCATTTCCACATGGGCAACTTTCAAAAAAGACACCATCCGCCACTATCGCCATCTCTCATCCAGATGCTCACGAGCCACATTGGCAGTTATATCGCGCGTGCTGGCGGAATTGGCCCACTTGGAGTCCAACATTCCAGCCTCAGGATATAGCCCTGCATGGGGCCAGAAGTGGGCAGAGGCAGCAGCCCACCTCAACGCACTTGAAAGGCAACACAAACATCGGGTTTGTGTCCAATACAGGGCCACACGCATCACTAAAGGTGACAAGTGCACCGCATACTTCTTCAAAAAATTTTTTGCACCACGCCAGAGCGTGGCCTGCACACAGGTGCAAAGATCAGATAATTCTATCGTGGACACACTGGCCAAAGTGGCAATCAAAATGCAAAGATATTACTCCGAGTTATACCGAGCCAAACCAATTCAGCTGGCTGAAATGGCAGAATTTCTCGACAGAGCTCATATCCGCACCGTTTTCTGATACCCAGAAATAATGAATTTAATTACTCCGAATAAATTATGGACTACCATTTGTGGTGCGCCAAACCAAAAATGCCCAGGCCCAGATGGCATTCTATATGTATTCTACAAAAAATATTTTAAATACACATCCCCATTGCTGCTAGCCTCACTCAACCAAAGCCTGTTGGAAACGCACCTCCTACCAGGAGGACATGAGGCTTTTACAGTCACACTCTTCAAGAAAGGGGATAAGCTTGACTTAGCCAACTGGCGCCCCATTTCTCTAACAAACACAGACACAAAAATTTTAACAAAAATCATGGCTAACCATTTAGGGACTGTAGCATCTGCCACCATCTCTCATAGAATAATTCAGTTTTATCCCCAGAAGGTCAATTTGGGATAATGTGCACTCTGTGGCTAATGTATGTCAGTCCACAGCCTCTGGGGCACTTGTATTCTTGGACCAACAAAAGGCCTATGATAGAGTAAACTGGGAATACCTTAGGGCCTGCCTCCAACAATTCCGCCTACCTCCCGCTTCATTAACTGGGTGATGCTGCTCATGGAATCTGCGACAATGGCAGTGCGTGGCCCAGGCTTCCTAATGGAAGTAGTCCGCCCTCAAAGGGGCCTGCAACAAGGGGACCCCCTCAGCCCACTCTTATACAACTTCAGCCTTGACCCACTACTGCGAAATGTGAATGCCCACCTCACTGGGGTCCATGTGCCAGGCCAAACCCCAGTCAAGATGATGGCATTTGCAGATGATTGCGTGGTGGGGGTGTCTAATAATAAAGATGCACGCGCGCTTGAAGCCCTCATCCAGGAATATTCCCGGGTAAGCAACGCGGCACTGAACGCCTCCAAAACCGATATCATCCTCCTTGGTCGGTTTCAGAACTGCTGGGCCCCAGCAAGTAATTCCCAACCCGGCCCATCTGCTCGCCCACGTCCACGCCTTACTAACTCAAAACACACCGCTCCACTGGTGCTCCCCTTTGTGCCACGTCCTACCATAGGACTGGTGCACCATCTAGGCGTGTGGTTGGAGGCAGGAGGATACGCGTCAGCAGTAATGGAGGGCCATATACTGGACAACGTGACAAAGCGAATCGCCTCTCTCAGAGCCCACCCTACTACCCTCACTGGCAGGGTTGTTCTTGCCAACTCTATGCTCCTATCCAAAGTCTGGTTTGGAGCCCACGCCATCCCCTTCTCCCCAAGCTTCAATAAATCCCTGTATGCTTTGCTACAAGGTTGGCTTTGGTCAGGCCACCCTCCACCAGTACGGCTAGAGGTCATGTTTGACCCTCATCATCATGGTGGCATGGGCCTGCTTGACTTCAAAGCCAATGCCGCCAAGATCCTAGGCACCTGGATTGCGGCCGTCACTGCTCCTACACTCCCATCCCAACACTGGTCCCGCGCAGCCCGCTCCAACTTCTCCCGAGCCTTGGGCCTCAACAATCCATCAAACCCCCACTCCCTGATGAAATACCTCGCATCACACACATCAGCCACAGGTCCTCACGGGACCAAAACCCACTACAAACGAATCCTACTCTCCATGCGAAGCGCAGAGTGGAAAATTCGTATTAGTGGACATACAACCCAAAGAGGCCGCCCCTCTCCTCAGTTCACACAAGAGGTACAGGGGCTACCCATCCATGATGGCGTGATCCCCATTCGACCCCAAGTCCTATCCAGGGTGGACTACCTGGACATGATGGACATCCCTTATTCCACTGAGACCCAAAAGACTATCTGGAAATACGCACACCATCCTCTGTTGCAGCCTCAAGTCCGTTCCCATGTGTGGCGCTGCCTGAGGTGGGTGTATCGTACAGCTGAGCGCTCTAATGCTTTACACTCATCCTGTGTCGTGTGTGGCCAGTATGGAACGCTGTTTCACCGCCTGGAGAAGTGCCCCACCTCTAAAGTAATATGGCGCGAAGTCCAACGTCTTCTAGGCCAGGATCAAACACATCCCTTCAGTCTGTCAAGAGATATGTTTGCTTCATCAATGGCCTCCCCCTCCCACCCTCCCTTCGTGCTCTGGTGGTTGCAATCGCCATGTGGACTATCCACACGATTGTCTTGGATGCCATCGCCGGATCCATCCCCACCCTCCCTGAAGCTGTCCACAGATTCCAGTCTCATTTGGTGGATCACTTTCAAGCGTGGATGTTTGGATATCTCCCACCACGTCGCCGGCAGCTGGTCTCCTCCTGGTCCCCAGTCTGGTTCATCAAATCAGACCGCTTCCTCCACACGTGCTCAATAGTGGCTACGCCCCCTACACACGTTCCCTCCCCCTTCCCATAAGTGGCGTTCCCGCTGGCAACAAGAGATAGCATCGCTTCTCTGGGGTGCCTCACCTGGTACTGAGTTTTGTCTCGTCTGAGTCATATTCAGAAGTGTTCATCCCATGGTCGGCCTTCCCCGCAATAAATTAAAATTAAATAATAGTATGATGACAGGTCCATGACCCACATCGACCTTATTCTAACACTGGCGAAATTCCAACCCCACATCTCCTACTTCAAAACAACAAAAATGGAATTCTCCGACCACCGACTGGTCTCAATAACATACCACTTACCCATCACAGTTGCAAAGGCCCCACATTGGTGCAAAATCTGCCCCCCAAGCTCGCATCACCAAGATTTTCCATGTGGGTGGAAGAGGCAACTTTGGCGAAATCATTTGTTGCACCATTTTGCGCGGACCCCATTTCCACATGGGCAACTTTCAAAGACACCATCCGCCACTATCGCCATCTCTCCTCCAGATGCTCATGAGCCACATCGGCGGTTATCTTGCGCGCACTGGTGGAATTGGCCCACTTGGATTCCAAAATTCCAGCCACAGGATACAGCCCTGCATGGGGCTGGAAGTTGGCGGAGGCAGCCGCCCACCTCAACGCACTTGAAAGGCAACACAAACATCGGGTTTGTGTCCAATACAGGGCCACACGCATCACTAAAGGCGACAAGTGCACCGCATACTTCTTTAGAAAAGTTTCGCACCATGCCAGAGCATGGCCTGCACACAGGTGTGAATATCGGATAATTCCATTGTGGACACACCGGCTGAAGTGGCAATCAAAACGCAAAAATATTACTCCAAGTTATACCGAGCTGAACCAATTTAGCCGGCTGAAATGGCGGAATTTCTCGACTGAGCTCATATCTGCACCATTTTCTGATACCCAGAAATAATGATTTTAATTACTCTGAACGAATTATGGACAGCCATTCGCGGTGCGCCAAACCAAAAATGCCCAGGCCCAGATGGCATTCCATATGAGTTCTACAAAAATTATTTCAAATATATATCCCCATTGCTGCTAGCCTCACTCAACCAAAGCCTGTTGGAAACGCACCTCCTACCAGGAGGACATGAGGCTTTACTGTCACACTCCTGAAGAAAGGGGATAAGCTTGACTTAGCCAACTGGCGCCCCATTTCTCTAACAAACACAGACACAAAAATTTTAACAAAAATCATGGCTAACCATTTAGGGACTGTAGCATCTGCCACCATCTCCATAGAATAATTCGGTTTTATCCCCAGAAGGTCAATTTGGGATAATGTGCACTCTGTGGCTAATGTATGTCAGTCCACAGCCTCTGGGGCACTTGTATTCTTGGACCAACAAAAGGCCTATGATAGAGTAAACTGGGAATACCTTAGGGCCTGCCTCCAACAATTCCGCCTACCTCCCCGCTTCATTAACTGGGTGATGCTGCTCATGGAATCTGCGACAATGGCAGTGCGTGGCCCAGGCTTCCTAATGGAAGTAGTCCGCCCTCAAGGGGCCTGCAACAAGGGGACCCCCTCAGCCCACTCTTATACAACTTCAGCCTTGACCCACTACTGCGAAATGTGAATGCCCACCTCACTGGGGTCCATGTGCCAGGCCAAACCCCAGTCAAGATGATGGCATTTGCAGATGATTGCGTGGTGGGGGTGTCTAATAACAAAGATGCACGCGCGCTTGAAGCCCTCATCCAGGAATATTCCCGGGTAAGCAACGCGGCACTGGACGCCTCCAAAACTGAAATCATCCTCCTTGGTCGGTTTCAGAACTGCTGGGCCCCAGCAAGTAGTTCCCAACCCAGCCCATCTGCTCGCCCACGTCCACGCCTTACTAACTCAACACACACCACTCCACTGGTGCTCCCCTTCGTGCCACGTCCTACCATAGGACTGGTGCGCCATATAGGCGTGTGGATGGAGGCAGGCGGATATGCGTCAGCAGTAATGGAGTGCCATATACTGGACAACGTGACAAAGCGAATCGCCTCTCTCAGAGCCCACCCTACTACCCTCACTGGCAGGGTTGTTCTTGCCAGCTCTATGCTCCTATCCAAAGTCTGGTTCGGAGCCCACGCCATCCCCTTCTCCCCAAGCTTCTTCAAATCCCTGTATGCTTTGCTGCAAGGATGGCTTTGGTCAAGCCGCCCTCCACCAGTATGGCTAGAGGTCATGTTTGGCCCTCATCATCATGGTGGCATGGGCCTGCTTGACTTCAAAGCCCATGCTGCCAAGATCCTGGGCACCTGGATCGCGGCTGTCACCGCTCCTACACTCCCATCCCAACACTGGTCCCGCGCGGCCCACTCCAACTTCTCCCAAGCCTTGGGCCTCAACAATCTATCAAACCCCCACTCCCTGATGAAATACCTCGCATCACACACATCGGCCACAGGTCCTCAGGGAATAAAACCCACTACACCTGAATCCTACTCTCCATGCGAAGCGCATAGTGGAGACTTCATATTAGTGGACATACAACCCAAAGAGGCCGCCCCTCTCCTCAGTTCACACAAGAGGTACAGAGGCTACCCATCCATGATGGCGTGATCCCCATTCGACCCCAAGTCCTATCCAGGGTGGACTACCTGGACATGATGGACATCCCTTATTCCACTAAGACCCAAAAGACTATCTGGAAATACGCACACCATCCTCTGTTGCAGCCTCAAGTCCGCTCCCATGTGTGGCGCTGCCTGAGGCGGGTGTATCATACAGCTGAGCGCTCTAACGCTTTGCACTCATTCTGTGTTGTGTGTGGCCAGTATGGAACGCTGTTCCACCGCCTGGAGAAGTGCCCCACCTCTAAAGTGATATGGCGCGAAGTCCAACGTCTTCTAGGCCAGGATCAAACGCATCCCTTCAGTCTGTCAAGAGATATGTTTGCTTCATCAATGGCCTCCCCCTTCCGCCCTCCCTCCTTGCTCTGGTGGTTGCAATCGCCATGTGGACTATCCACACGATTGTCTTGGATGCCATCGCTGGCTCCATCCCCACCCTCCCAGAAGCTGTCCACAGATTATGTCTCATTTGGTGGACCACTTTCAAGCGTGGATGTTTGAATATCTCCCACCGCGTCGCCAACAGCTGGTCTCCTCCTGGTCCCAGTCTGGTTCATCAAATCAGACCCCCCTCCTCCACACGTGCTCAATAGTGGCTACGGCCCCTTCACACGTTCCCTCCCCTCCCCATAAGTGGCATTCCCGCTGGCAACAAGAGATAGCATCGCTTCTCTGGGGTGCCTCCCCTGGTACTAAGTTTATCTTTCCTGAGTCATATTTGGAAGTGTCCGTCCCATGGCCAGCCTTCCCCGCAATAAATTTAAAATTTAAAATTTAAAATAATAGTATGATGACTTTTATCAATAGTTGAGTTAGAATAATTTCAGGCCCAACGCTTCAGCTGGTATTTCCAATTAATAATTGATATTGTACACATAGGGATTTGTTCCCTGTAATCCTGTCCACTCAATCTTTGTTAAGATCCTCTGATGGCAGTCTCCTTCAGCCCAACACACAGTTGGCAGAAATCCCTTAGCCATGGTTCCCTTTGTCTCTATATCCCCACTCAGATCTCTACTCTTCTCTGAGAGTCTACCAATTATTGAATTCTGCAATAATATCCTTGAGATGGAATCTTCACACTAGATGCTGATAATCTAACTATTACTGAATCTACAATAAAACTAGTAATGTTCTAAAGTAGTGGTGTATATGTGTATATGTGTTTTTAACTATATCCTAGTGTCTATATTATTGTCTATCTTTTATTAGAGTGAATCCTAGGGAATTTATAGGGGATTCAGCCATCTAACCCTCAGTTGACACCTCTTTAATGAAACGGCAGCTGTTGCCATTGAATCATTCTTCCTCATCTTGGCAGCAATGGTCTTCATCCTGACTAGGATTCTGACGTTGGACATCCTTGAGACCTCAAATGGAAAGAGTTGGAAACGTGTCCCCAACGTTTTCCTCTCGATCCAAGTGAATCAACTATAATTAGCTAGTGACCTGCTTAGGTAATGGGACTTTTTACCCATTATGGCAGGTCATTTCACCAACTGAATGATTCGCTAGTTGCAGGTGGCATCACTCACCTCGCAACTCATTAAACATTCCCAATCAGTTGGTGATGAAACCTGACCGATCCCAATCAGTATACCTGATAGTTAATTACTATCAGATGCCCTTATTTTGTCGGTTGCTCTGCCCAATGAGATATTAGGTATTCATCTGGATTGATCCCTGATGGATATGACCAGACAAGTATCCTAAAATCCCCTGAACGTAGTTCCTCTGAAATTTAGGTCAACCAATTTCCAATTCACTTCACTTTAGGGAATTTTTCCCCTAGTGATACCAGGTAATCTGGCAGGCTGGGAATATGGGCAAAAATCCCAACACCATGTAAACAATGGGCAGCTGGTGTCTATGTCCTATATAGATTTCATTCTGGCCTTGTGATTTTTGCTCCCAGATCTCACACTTTATAACAAAGATAAGTTTCCCAGACCACAGGATGGTCTCAGTGTCATTTACTTTGTCAAGTCTGATGCCACAGGCACCTAAATAAAGTAAACTTCGCCCAGCCAATCTCACATTACCCGCATTCTCAAGTTGGATGGACACTGCCACATTGACACAGGAGTTCACAACTACTTTCTGTGTGGACCTCTTGTCAACCTGGTCAAAATAAAAAAACCACATTTTCCAAGCATGCCACATTTCGTTGTGGCGCTATTGAGCTGCCTTTGCAGTCATCAAACGCGCCTTGTTGGAGGTAGATCACATGGAGATAATGTCCCCAGGACAGGGTACAGCCCTGCTTGGGGATGTAAATGGGCTTAAGTATTGGGCTCATCTTAACGCGCTAATCAGACAACACAAACATCACGTTTGGTTACAGTTTAAGCAAAGAATATTACCACAGGAAAAAAATGCTCTCATTATTTTTTCCGCTAATTTTCCGCCCTGCGCCAAAGCTTGCTCAGCACACAGGTAAGGCGTTTGGACAAATCCATCGCAGAAACACTGGTCAAAGTATTGACTAAAGTTCTTAAGTATTATTCTGAGTTATACAGGGCTGACCCAGTCAATCAAAATGAAATAGATGAATTATCTCGCTGGCGCACATATTTGCACCATTTCTTGATATCAGGGGATTATTAATTTTAAAAAAAATTATTTGAGGTGGGTCAACCTTGGGACAAATATACCACATCAAGAATGTTTTCTAGCCAGTACAGGTTTCAAACTCAAAACCTGCACTAGGGGTGGAAGCAGTTTTGCCCGCTCAGCCACCCTTAGGGATTATTAATTTATTTTATTCATTCGAGGCAAGCTGACTGGGGGATGGACATTGCTGAAATAGAAAAAAAAAGTATTGACATGAAACCTGAGCAGGGTCAACTCTGTCATAGAAAGTTTTTTCACCTCCAGATTGGGACTCAGAATTTTCTGGTTACGTCATGGGTAAGGTTTTCGTGTTACTATACCTACTAACCGCCAATAGTTTCCTTCAGCTGGCACCCCAATCAATGTGCGAAGGGCGGGAATCGAACCTGCAACCTTCAGGTTGGTAGCCATACGCCCTACCAACTCGCCTTCCACCCCCTAGGGATTATTAATTTAATAACTCAAGACAAACTCTGGTACACCATTTGTGATGCACCACACAGGAAGAGCCCAGGTCCAGGTGAGATTCCCTACAAGTTTTACAAGAAATGTTTCAATTATTTAACCCTCTAATAATAGCCTTAATAAACAAATGTCATTTAGAAACATGTCTCCTCACAGGGGGACAAGAGGCTTATATGGCAATGTTGTTTAAGAGAGGGGATAAGCTAGACTTGGCAAGCTGGCGCACTATTTCACTCACTAACTCTGATACTAAAATATTAACTAAAGTAATGTCTAACCGCTTAAGGGTCATTGCCTCTGATGTAATATCCCCAGAGCAATTTGGCTTTATTCCCAAAAGGTCAATTTGGGACAGTATACACACTGTAGATAATGTATGCCAATCCTCAAAGACTGGGCCGCTTGTGTTTTTAGACAAACAAAAAGTGCATGACAGGGGCAATTAGGACCACCTTAAAGCCTGCGTTCACCAGTTCCACCTCCCCCCACATACATCAATTGGGCAATGATGCTCACTGAACCAGCTTCAATGACATTTCAAGGACCAGGTTTACTCACTGATGTGCGCCCTCAGAGAGGCCTTCGCCAAGGGACCCTCTGAGCCCACTTTTATACAACTTAAGCCTTAACCACTTCTTTGCAGTGTAAATGCACACATTACAGTGTACAAGTGCAAGGCCAAGCACCAGTTAAAATGCTTGAATTTGTGGATGATTTTGTGGTAGGGGTGTCTAACAACCAAGATATACGCACACTGGAGTCCACAATCTGTGGATACTCCAGGGCTAGCAATGCAGCCCTTAACGCATCCAAAACCGAAATCATCCTCCTCTGTAGATACAAAAAACACTGGCCCCTGGAGCCCCTCAATCAAAGGGACCCAGCAATTCAGTCTATTATCAGATTACCCAGGCAACATAAAAAAAACTCATCTCATGCTACCTTTTGTATCTAGTCCCACTGAGGGCCCAGTGCGCACTTAGAAGTATGGATAGAGGTGAGTGGATAAGCCAGGTTGATAATGAAACACCATATACTAGCTAATATAATAAAATGTATCGCATCATTAGGGGACAACAAACTAGCTTAACAGGTAAAGTAGTGTTTGCCAACACTATGCTACTGTCAAAAGTATGGTTTGCAGTCCATGCCATCGCTTTCTCCCCCTTTTTTTCTTCGTTACATGCTTTTAGGGATCTAGGGGCTTCTCTGCGCATTCACGATATATAAACCCCTAAATTGATAACTGCACTGGTTCAATTTTGTGCAATCCTCACGTTGTCTGATGATACGCTATTTGATTGATAATAGTATGAATACTATTATCCATAGTTGAATAGATCACTAGTGTTTGGTCTAACGCTTGACTAGTATTCATCCTTAAAATACTCCAGATGCCCTCAATAGGGATTATGACCCTTATCCGCCTAACTTGATCCACGCTCATATCCTTAGTTTATGGCCTTTCCTCTGGTGACACAAAGTTGGAAGCAATTCCCATCTCACTCAGCTTCTCGTCTCAGTATCCTCAATCCTTACTTTTTTCTATTAAAGAGTCTTTAATTAAATCACACAGCAATAATTTACTTGAAGATGAATAGAACTAATAATAAATTCTGCTAATTACTGTTTTCTTCTTGATAATTTCTGTTTATATTAAGTTAATTCTCAGGCGAATTTTTGAGGGAATTTGGCGCCCAACCCTCAGTTGGCACCTCAGCTATAGAACGGCAGCCATTGCCGTCAAATTACCCTTTGTCATCTAATCAGTAATGGTCTTCCCCATCCTGGTTAGGATTCCATCATCGGACATCCTTGAGACCTAAAATAGAAAGAGTCAGAGAACATGTCCCTAACATTTTCTACTCAATCTCAGCGAGCCAACCATATTTGGTGAGCGACCTGCTTAAGCAATGAAACTTGTTACCTATTAAGGCAGGTCGCAAACCAACTGGTCAATTTGCTGGTTGCAGGCAGCATCACTCGCCTTGAAACTTGCTCCTTAAATTCCCAATTAATCAATGATGAAACTTGGCCAATCCCAATTGGTACAACTGATAGTTAATCATCGATCATCCATTAAATGCCCCATTTCATTGACAATTCAGACCGATGAGATCTTAATCATTCACCCAGATTAATACCTAATGGATCCAAAACAGGCGAATAACCTAAAATCTCCTGAGCATTTTTTTTTAGTACTAGATGGTCCCAACCCGAGGGGGGGAAAATCTCTTAAGCATTATTAACCTAAAATCAAGGTCAACTAATATCCAATTCACTTGCTTTAGGGAATTATCCCCTAGCGACCCATGGTAATATAGTCAGCTGGAAATGTGGGAAAAAAATTCCAACATATCCCCTCTTACAAGGGTGGCTTTGGCTAGGTTGATCTCCCCCTGCACATTTAAAAGTCCTCTTTGGTCCACGCCAAAGTTGAGAAATGGTCCTACTTAACTACTTGTTTCAGGCATCCAGGATTCTGGGTACATGGATTACTTCAGTAACCAACCCCTCACTCCCATCCCCACACTGGTCATGCGCAGCATGATCCAACTCTAACCAAGCCCTTGGCCTCTGCTACCCCACTAATCCTAACTCTCTTCTTACATATATGGCAACCCACCCATCTGCTGCAGACCCGCATGGGACCCCGCCCAGTTTAAAAGGATTCTCCTTAATATGAGGAGCGCAGAATGGAGAATCAATAACAGCAGGTATACCTCGCAGAGGGGTCTTCCTAATAACCAATCTAAACAAGAATTATAAGGACAAGCCTTTCTGAACAATATGATACCCGGGAGGTCCCCTACCATGGCCAGAGTAGAATATCTGGACATTTTAGACATCCTATACTCTCTAGAAACCCAGAAAGACATTGTAAGTCTAGAGACCCAACCTCTTGGGTTAAATCATAAAAGTTCCCTTTTAGGAAGAATAAGGGACCTAATGGCCCTGTGGAGCCCTTGGCTCAATTGGGGGACTTGGTTCATGTAGTGGATGAACGTTGGGTCACTGCATTGACACCAAAAAACCCCACCACAGTACCCCATTTGGCTGCTTCTGCTCTGGTTGAAAAGATAACAGAGGTCTGCAATGATGTAATGCAGGGTAAAAGCCTTCAACAGCAGCTTCCCATCCCTCTGAGCCCCACTCCGCCATCCTTTATGTCCTTGGGTAATAATAAAATGAGCTCTGAAACTCAGAAAAGGGCTCCCAAGTCAAAAAACTGGGTATGGGACACGGAATCCAAAATTTTGGGTCTGGGAAAGCCAATCTGAGATGGAAATTTTCTTAGGAAATTTTAAAAACCTTTTTAAAATTTATCAAATCAACCCCTGCTGGGACCCAATTCGGCCACACCTTCAATCTGAGTTAATCAGCTTATGTTTGGATTGGTGAGGGTTTCTCCCTAGCAGATCCAATGCTTACGTTGCCAGAGCTTTGGCGACCTGTGCGTAAGCTGGATGATGAAGCCCTGAACCCCAGCTGAGTACCCTCAAGTACGTCCGCTATTGCTGCCTATAGAAAACGTATTCTAAGGCCTTTTTTCCTCTACTCACACATATAAGACAACTGTCTCTGTAAAGACAGTTGTCAGTCCATTTATACTTTTAAGTTTAATAAAGACTCTATCTCCAAAACCCATTCCGTGAGCTCCGCCACTTTCTTTCATGATACTTTTACTTACCCAGTGAAGTATGCAACTTTCTGCATCCTAGGGACAATGGTCGTTGAGTGGGTTCTCCAAACCATTTGTCAGTAGCCCACCAAATGGGGATCACAATCCAAGAACTCGCCACCAGCCTATGACATTAATCCACCGCTTTGGGAAAGTTATCAGACCTGCCAAACTCTTCACAGTGACCTGGTTCCCATTCAGCAACTGGCGGACCAACTTTGGGATCACCTATCATGCTGCGAAATAATCATAGAATTCAGCCTGATCTGCCTCGCCAATTCACTAGTGATTTGGCGCAAATTTGAGTGGAGTGAGGCTGTCTCTACTAATCACAATTCTCCGTTCAGAGGTGAGGACTTGCACTTACACAACTGTGAGGTGGAAACCAGGCACCAAACCATCTGGGCCATTCCGCTGAGGACAAATCCAGTCCAAATATATTTATAAAATCGATCTGCTGCACTGGCGACGCACCCAACCTCTCTACCCAATCTGAAAACCCCCAATGGATGCAAGATGAGGCCCAAGGCCTCCCAATGGTTGGAGCAAAATTTGATTCATGAAGCCAATCATCATTTTGGAAATTTTGAAAATATATAATTTAAAGAAAATTCAATGATGAAACAGTCCAAAATAGGTGAAATGGTAAATCCAAAGGTCAACAACTGCAAACCCAGGAGGATTGGTCGTCCTCCTTGCCTCTTCCACCTTGGGGGATGCCCCAGCAAGACCCGCGGTTGCCCCCATTGCAGCCATTTGGTTTGTTATGGGGCCTTTGGTATGTTTATTAAACTTTATTTCCCTCACCAGAATAATAGGGGATCCCTCCTACAACTGCTCAGAACTGCTATGCCCTTAGCATTCTGGGCCTTCCACTGGGCTGTTACACACCCAGATTAGAAGCACAGTCTTACTTTAATCAGCAGATTCCATGACAGACATCTGGAAGTACACCCATCACCCTTTAAAACATCCAAAGGTTCGTTCACATGTGTGGCGCTGCTTGTAATGGATATACCATACTGCAGAGCAATCCAAGCATCATAATCTTCATGTATTGTGTGTGACCAATATGGGACTTTGGTCCACCGCCTGGAAGTGTGCCCACCTTTACAAGCAATCTTATGTGAGGTTCAGCATCTCTTTTGCCAGGGCAAACACAGACCTTCAGCCTATCTAAGGACTTCTTCGTCTTATCCTTAAATTCCCATGTCAGGAAGTTGATATGACTGGACAATATGCTACCCATACTGGAAGATTGGAGGGGGATCAAGATGAGTCTCAAGACTTATGAAAAATGGTATACAAATTATAATTGAGCAAAATGATGCCTATTTGGCGAACCAAAGGGAATTATGCTGAGATTTGATATGAATGAGAGTATCAAAAAAGTGAAGAAAAATAGAAGACTACCAAGCTGAGGATGCATCTGGTTTGGGGAACTGAGATATAAAGAGTCACATGGAGGATTGAAGGTGAGGTCTTTTCTGAGGTGAAAAGAGGATTGCAGATAAGTCTGCAATTTATATTAAATGAAAGTCGAAACCAGGGGAAATAGCTCCATATATAGTTTATCAAAGTTTTTATTATAAAACAGCGATCTTCATATCATCCAATTTGGTTACTCAGTGGCTAATACCCTGTGCAAACCAACTCGGTGGCATCGAGCCTATATGCTGAGAATTAACAGTGGTGCTCACTACAGGGGGCCACTGGTCAACTGTAGTTTTTCAATAATAGGATACAATGATGGTCCCTCATTCGTTCTGATATAATTTGATCAGATTCTGTGCGCGGTATGTTGAAGAAGCATGGGAGGCACCAAACAACAAAACAACATTATTTACTGCGACCAAACTGGGGAATGACTTTATGATCAATCTGCAATTAAAGAATTGCCCTGAGCTGACGACCAACCAACAAGGACGCTCCACAAATGTGACTCCTCAGCAACTGTGAGATATTATGGAGTGGCTGTTGTGCAGATATCGCCTATATGAAGATGAGGCTGGGGAAAACGCCCTGAGTTTATTCTATAACCAACGCGACCAAGAAAATCGCTATGCCTTGTACATGTCTTATTTGGACGTGACTACAGCGGGGTTGGCTCACTGCCTTGGTACCCACGGAACTGAGGAATACTTAGTTGCTTATGTGCAACTATTGATTCGCCAGTTACTGCGTGTGCTGGCTTGCCATAATATTGAAATTGGAGATGTATTATGGTTTTAAGCACAGCAGCATGATACTTTCCTCCTGCTTGACTTCCTCAATCATTCGTTCTCAGAGGTACAGGGGGCGCTGGTACAGTTTGACCATTGCATTGGGGATATCTGCTGTCATTGGACCTTTTGGTACCACAGTTGAATTTAGAATTACCTCAAGTAATAAGAGAACTGCTGGATCAGCATGGCCAATCAGTGGAGTGGATTCAGGACGTAACAACGTTGGGGAATAATACCAAGTGCTTTATGATGGAGCTAGCCTAATGGGTGGAAGCTCTCGAAGCTGTGATTGCCCAGCTTAGGGAAAAATTGACACTGATGGAACAGCAAGTGGTGGACCAAGTCATCTCTTTATCAGCTGAATTAACCCAACTTTGTATCGAATGAAGTACCCAGTGAAAGACAGATAACGCGCTTATCCTTTGGTCAACTTCTCCCAAGTATCTCCAGCTTATTTGTCAGGTTACACAACTGGAAGTTGTTAGTCAGGCTGAGTGCCAATGAGCCTTCCCTCTTCCGATTAGTGACACAAGAGAGTATGTGGACATACAAGGATGCATTAATACACTTTGATGGGCCAACAAGGAATTGGTATGGGAATAAGCCTCTCTAGTTAACCAAATAAACAACACCAATCAACATGTGAATAATGTTAGCCGGCAGCATACCCACCTTAAAACATAATTGAAGAAGTCCTCTCTCAATTACAAGCCATGGAACATAAACTGAACGTTGAAAGGGAATTCCGCTGGGAGTTGCAACAACAGTATGAAATGCTGCAACAGGAATTTCAGGATGGATGGTGTAGATAATATACAGTCAAAACGGAGCAGTTAATTAATGAACATTTTGTTGGAGATGCTGGAGCCAGGGTAGTGGTGCAGTTAGTGGTGATTCAGGGGAAGAATGCTATGGATCAGCTAACAAATATCCTTCAGGTGTTGCGATGGACCCCCCAAATGACACCACTTCTTCTGAGTCCTTTTTGACTAATTTGAGTCCGTCTGGCTGGATGTATGATAATGCACAAAGGAATGTTTTCTGTAGTCACTCCGAAACTAATTCATCTGCTCCTTGCAGCAAGAACCTGGAGCAAGGTGAAGTCATTCAAATTGAAAAATTACCTCCTTTCAGTCATGATGGGAATTTACCTGGTTACTTTAAGCGTTTTGAATTTGCTGTGGAAGGGGCTACTTATTGATGAAAAAGCGAAACTGTTACTGTCCGTTATAGATGTGGAAAGCGCTGATAAAGTTACCTGCTATCTTCCAAATAGCTCAGTATCCTACGAAAATGTTAAAGCGATTGTTCTCTGGCTATTTGGGGGCGCTACCAAGATTGCCCAATGGAAAGCCGACTTTATGACTATACAGTTTCATCAAAATGAGAACCTGCTAGAATTTGCTGAGCATTTTCACAGGAAGCACATGTCCTACTTTGAGCTAACATTTTATCCACCAAGGATGTCAGTATAGTGATGACAGCAGCTGTCAAACCACATTGGGAACTATATAACGCTATGTCTCACATGTTGGATGGAGATGCCAGGCTTATCCAAATCATGAACACCTTATGTCGACTCTCTGCCATGATCAGTGCCCCCAATGTAGCCCAAAAAACCTCTGCTGTCTCCACTCCAAACTCTTCAGGATATGGGCCGCAGCGACTGGGTTGTCAGCTGCTGGAATGTATTCGTCCCCCATACGAGTCAATGGACCCCTTTTGGCCCATGTACGCTTTGCCAGTTCGTCCACAACCTTGGAACCATACTGGAAATTTCCGAACTGGTCCTCCCACCACAAGCTATTTATGAAAACCTTTTATGAACACTTGCTTTTAGTGCGGACAAAGAGGACATTATGCGGGTAATTGCCCTAGCAAGCCACAAGTGTATGCAATGCCAACTGAGAAAATCGAGCATGGAAAAGCTCAAGCAGAGTAGAGATGGGACGCTCTACCTCTGATAAGTTAAATTCACTTGTCCCTAGCAATTCCTAAACGTCGTTTTGGGTATAATTCGAACCTCAATTGGATGATTTGCTATACCATCAGCTTTCATCAGATACCCCTGCTTTTGCTTCTGAGAGTAAAAGTTCACCCCAGAGCCCCAAGTTCCGCCAGGACGTGCAGAAGCCATATGCGTGGCAGATCCTGGAACAGACCGGCACCAGCAACACAGATCCCTTGACAAACGTTGCCTCTTTAGTAGGGGTTAATGTAGCCATTCTGGTAGATAAAATTGCTAGTGAGTATCCTCAGGTTGGCGAGGGCATTTCCTCCTTTTTGAGTAACACAAAGCCCTTGGACGTACATGTAATAAACACTAATGGTTCTTCTTACTTGGAATGTACCTACTGCGACATTTTCGTTCAAAACACAAAAATCCGCGCTATCATAGACATGAAAGCCCCTGTGAACATAGTCTCTACTCAGTTGGTGGCTAAACTTATGTTGAAACTGGATGTGGACCATCGAGTAGTATATGGGACCACGGGAATGCATAGCACTGTGTCTGAAGGAGCATATAGCACGTTGCCTTTACAATTTGGGTCAGTCCAGGCGTCTGCTCTGGCGGTGGTTTTGCCAAATAACCACTACGATATGTTAATTGGTGCAGCTTTTATGAGGAGATTTGGCGTTTTGATAAATATGGCGGAAGAAACCCTTACCATGTTCAGCCAACGAATCCCAGTATATCTTTCCTCTGGTGGAATTCCAATGGATCCAGTCCACTCCGGACAGGTCAATCTAGCGTACAGCAATGGAGTGATTCCTGTTCATTATCAATGACCGAGTTGGTGGACCAGGACCCTCCCTAACCTGATATATAAGTACAAAGGGATCCTACTTAAGGAAACCGAGCGCTTTAAAACTACCATCTGGGCACCAGTGCATAGTAGGGACTGGACTTAAAATTGAAGTCCCTATAGGGCTTTATGAAGAAATTATGGCGCGTCACCAACACTCGCAGCTTGAACTACATGTGGCTCCAGGGTTACTGCTACCTGGGAATGGGGAGGTGAAAGTGCTGCTAGCAAATTACAGAAGAAGGCAATAATAATCCAGCAGCACCAAGTGGTGGCTTACCTACACTTAGTCCATATAGAGGAAGTATACCATATTCATGATTTCAGCTCTTGGGAGGATCTTGAACTACCATCTTTCTCATCGTTTGGCATACTGATAATGGTTCCTTGGGAAGCACACACATGATTATCAGCGGAACAGCAAGATAAGGCTATGACATTATTTGAAAAGTATTGGGATATTTTTGCATGATGATCATGATTTGGGGTGCGCACAAGGGGTGGTACATCAGATAGATATGGGGGATCACCCTCCCATTTGATTGTGACCAATTAGACATTCAAAAGCGGCAGAAGAGGTTGTCTCTGATGAGGTAGATAAACTTATCGTGCAAGGAATGCTAGAGCCATCAAACAGTCCATGGGCTTCACCTGTGCTCATTGTAAAGAAAAAGGATGGCTCGAATTGGGTGGTTATTGCCTATCATAAACTCAATAATGTAACGAAGAAGGATTCCTACCCTCTTCCGTGGATTGATGATGCGTTAGACTTATTGGGTGGGGCAAAAGATTTTTCCGCCATGGATCTGATCTTGGGGTACTGGCAGATCAAATTGTCCATGGCGGAATGGGAGAAATATGTGATCATCACTTTGAGAGGGTTGTTTCAGCCAACTCGCATGCCACAAGGGTTGTGTAACGCCCTGGCTACATTCCAGCATGTCATAGATTCGATTTTAGGTAATTTAAAACTATCCTGCATCTTAGTTTACCTCGATGACAGCAATATGTTCTCACAGATGTTTACAGAGCACCTTGCCCACTTGGAACAAGTGTTTCAATGCCTTGCAGCCGCTAATGTCAATATTAAGCCTCAGAAGTGCCAATTCTTTAAAGAGCAATTGGAATACCTTGGATTCATCATGGATTCAAACAGGCTTAAAGTGTAGCCAGCTAAAGTGGAAGTGATAATCAAGATGATTCGCCCAGGTAATAAGTGGGACATTCAGGTGTTTCTAGGGATGGTCAGGTATTACTGATGGTTCATTGTCAGGGCAAATCCTGACATGAAGTTATCCCTGATATATTAGTTCTTGTTGATAGAATATATGATATATGTAATCAGCTTAAACAATTAAAGATGATAGCAAAATCACATAGCAGATAAATAACGAGTCAGATGAGTGGTCCAAGCCTATTGAATCTGAAACAAACATTGGAACACCTGGGGCCAGGTCTTAGTAGTCCTAACTAGGAAGTTGACTACTAGTCTAAGCTTTAATTACCTAAGACAGAAAGAGCCTAAAGAATCTAAAGCTAGATAATACTCAAGTAAGCCCTAAAGCTAGTTCAATTAGTCTGAAAAGTGTATATAAGCTGAATATTTCTAAAATCATTCCTTGCAGTCAATAAAGTTAAGATGCTTCTAAATACTTATTTTATTTACCTGCTTTTAATATTTAGTAAAGTACAGGGATCTTTATTATTAGCAAATATCAATTAAACAACTCTGAACATTCAAATAATCCCTCTAACTCAATTTCACAATTACCCACTGTCACTGGTATCTTGGCCCTAACAGGGGTTGGTCTAGCTAAAGCTCTACAACCTATATTAGGGCCCAACAGACCCTTATTCACAGCTATTATATTTTTCATCTTCATCCTTCCCTTGTTATACTGGACTCTTAGCTCAGGCATGGCAAGTTCACGAATTGCTATGCAAGACTGGTTAGAGATATTCCAGTCCCTGACAGTTCATTCCCAATTTCAGTTGCATCAGGGCCCCACTTTTCGAGTTGCTAAAGAAAAACGCTTCCTTTTATTGGATGGAATAATACCAGAACGCTTTTGATGTGTTGTGAACTGCATTAGCAAGTGCACCCATTTTGCAATATCTCAACTTTGACAAACAGTTCATAGTACAAACGGATGAATCCCTCACCGCTATAGGGGCAGTATTATCCCAGAAGTATGATGCCAGCGATGAGCATCCTGTCACATTCTGTAGTCAAAGCTTGAACTGTCACAAACGAACCTACACCATGACTGAGCAGGAGTGTTTAGTGGTGATCTTCGCTTACAGACAGTTTCAGGTATATTTGCATGAAGTAAGATTCCAAGTAGTGACAGATCATGCTTCCCTGCACTGGATACAGAATCTGCAGGAACTGGAAGGACAGCTCACACGTTGGGCTTTGAAGCTTCAAGCAGATTATTTTGAGATTTTGCATCAACTGGGAGCAAAACATCAAAATGTGGATTGTCTTTCTTGCTTTCCCACAGTTGCTATCACAGCGGATCTAGCTGATATAATGCACAAAAAATGGTGGCGAACAGATACCAAGATGAGCTGCCACAGGTGATCAAGGTGTTAGATGGATTTAGGGAGAACACCTTTGTACAAGGGGAAGAACTATATAAGCGGATTGGAGACTTGATGCTGAATTTTCCAAAGCCTTTGGCTAGACCCTTGATAAATATGAATGCTCATCAGGCTGTTGGACATGGAGGATTGCGGAAGACGCTAGAGTTTTTGCAACCCCAAAACTTCTGGGAAAGCATGCATTACAATGTATTGGAAATGGTTAATTGCTGCGTCAGTGTCAAGTAGAAAAGCCTTTCTGCAAGAAAACCACCACCAACTAGTGAAACCCCAGTTTGCGTGGCACACCATTTCCATTGATGTAGTGGGACCTCTACCAACTAGTGTCAATCGAACCAAGTATATAATTGTTGCCATCAATCATTAAGCCAATGGGTGGAGGCCAGTGTTATTAGCAATTTGGGCGCGGTCACCACTGCCAAGTTTATTATGAGTATGTTATACAGCGACACAGCTGCCCACAGTTCATTCTGACAGATAACAGAACCAACCTCACTTCGCATATCTTGCCAAAGTTGACATGTTGATGGTGATCCGCGGGTTTTTGACTACCCCCTATTATCCAGAATCAAATGGGATGGTGGAGCAAGTCAACGGAACCCTAGTGAATATACTCTGCAAATTGGTAAAGGATCAGCCCTCAGAATGGAGTTCCCTTCTACATACTGCTGTGTTTGTGTATAATATCAGCTATCATTCATCCACTGGTAAGAGACTGTTTCAGCTGCTGTATGGTTGACATCCAGCTCTACCCCTTGCTTTATTCGTGTGTAGAGGACACTGGTGGTGTGGATCCCCAGCAATATATGAAGACTCTTATGGATACATTGATCAAGCTGCAAATGGAAGCCTACTTCACCAGTTTGGCCAAGAAGATTCACGATCGGGCAGCCAATCAGAAGAGATGGAGCAGACTCCCGCTGTTTGCTGTGGGGGACCATGTTTTGTTCCAAAACCAGCACGGATTTGGGTGGAAAAACAAGATTTCCAACGTCTGGGTTGGGCCATTCGAGATTATTGAGAAGACCAGCATGGATGTCTACACTATCAAGGAACCTGCGGGGGGTCAGATTATCAACTGAGTTCATGCAAAGTTTCTCTGAGCATATAAACAGTAAGAACATATCGTCAAGTCAAAGGGGTAATGTCAGGAAGTTGATATGACTGGATGATATGCTACCCATACTGGAGGATTAAGGGGGATTGAGACGAGTCTCAAGATTTATGAAAAAGGGTATACAAATTTTAATCGAGAAAAATGATGACCATTTGGTGAACTGAGGGGAATTATGCTGAGATTTGTTATGAATGAGAGTATCAATAAAAGTGAAGAAAAGTAGAAGACTACCAAGCTGAGGATGCATCTGGTTTGGGGAACTGAGATATAAAGAGTCACATGGAGGATTGAAGTTGGAGGTTTTTTTTGAGGTGAAAAGAGGATTGCAGATAAGTCTGCGATTTATATTAAATAAAAGTTGAAACCAGGGGCAATAGCTCCATATATAGTTTATCGAGTTTTTATTAGTAATTTGGCAATCTTCATATTGTCCAATTTGGTTGCTCAGTGGCTATTACCCTGTGCAAACCAACTCGGTGGCATCGAGCCTATATGCCAAGAATTAAAACCCCTATACACCCTTCCCTCTGAGCCTTAGTGGTGGTAATCTCTATTTGAATTATCCACACGGTTGTCCTTGATGCCATTTTGGGCTATACTCCTACCCTTCAATAAGCTGTACGACGATTCCAGTCACACCTTATGGATCACTTTCAAGCATGGTTGTTTGAATATTTACCATCCCGTCAATGACTGTTGGTCTCATCCTGGTTCACAGTATGGTTCATCACCTCAAACCCTTTCCTTCATATGTGCTCAATAATGGCGTAAGCCTCTACTCGCGATACCCCTCTTCCTTTAATTGGCGTTCCTGCTGGTAACAGTAGGCAGATTTACCTTCTCTGGGGTACCTCTCATGTATATTAAAGCTTGGTTATTGTTATATATTGTAAGTGTCTATCTCATGGTTGGCCTTCCCTGAATAAATTTTATAATAATATAAACCAAAATGGATTATGTCAACCATTATAAAAGTTTAACATCCTACCTCTCATCCAGCTCATATGTCAATTTTGATCCTTGGTACCAGCAATATCTTAGTAATCTTTTTGATAAAGATGCATGGCTCTTCCAATTGATGAGTCGTTCTGCTTATAGAAATCTCTTCTATGGCCCCTTTAGGACCCATACTCCAAGTCAAACGCATATAGGTAATCTTCCACTGAGCTACCAGCAACAGTATATGATCCTAATGAAACCAGAGTAGTGATCATCTTAGACGATTTGCATCAGATTTCTCCCTCTTCATTGGTTCCCTAATTGGACTTCAATACTCTCCTATATTAGGATCCTTTTGAGGATTCTCCTACTATTATTGTTGAGCCTCCTAAAGCAACTCCATCGAATATTAGTCAGTCAAACATTCTGGATCTGAAATGTTACCTGAGTTGCTTTTTTAACTTTGCAAAATTATAAATAAGCTGTTGTTTCAGCTTAACTGGCTATCAGAAATCATGACCATTTTGAGCTTCCCTACGCAGAATTAAGGAAACAAGTAACTGAGGCTCTTTTCATAGCTCTGAACCCCTACAATCTCTCAACATCTTAGATTGAGACGTTGCAGCCTATGCCCTTTATTGTCATAGTCAAATGACATCATAGTGGGGACCAACCCTAAGGATAAGGCTGGGCGCCAGGAGGCCCAGAAGGTGAAGCTACAGGCCCTCCCTGACCTTAGGCATACACTAGACCAGCGCTGGGTACAGACTAAATACTTCCAGGTTGGTACTAGTTAGGTGCTAAATGCCCAGCCCCTTACATCAGCCCAGGCGTTAAAACTGATGGTCTACTTAATTAATGCAGATGATTCCATTCAGTTAATCGAGAAACATGGTTTTGAAACCCATTCCATTTATGAAACAGCGCGTTCAGGTCGGATCCAACTTCAATTGATTACTTGAGTGAAGTCAGTTTTGGCATATTTGTCAAATTTGGATGGAAGTGTCTGCCTATTAGTGATCAGTGCTTGGGCCCACTTCAGTGAACCCCATATTCCTCCGCCATAGTTTAATTATGTTTCCAATGACCAACAATCCTTGTTGGTCGACTTCCCAATAAAATTTCCCCATTTTACCGTTTTTATTAAATGCTATTCCAAATGATCCTGTGCATGGACCCCTTTGAGGAGTTCTTGCGCTACATTCACCAAACAATTTTACAGATGATCTGGTTAGCCCCTTGTGCACCGTTGGTTCGCCCAGGTTCCCTCCATCCTGGGATGCTTACCATTTTCCCTTTTATGCACCGCATCGTTTTTGGTGGTGTTTTGTTTTAATAATTGCACTTTTCCCTATAAGTTATTATCACTCCAGCCTCCTCTGCTAGGCTCTAATAACTTTGGTTCTATCAGCTATTTTCCATGCATTGGCTCTGTGCACCGAGCAACTCCATGCTGGAAACAGGAGAGTTATAGACACTCTCCTTACATTTATTTTGAAGGTCAAGTTCTTCAAAGCTGGACCGCAAAGCTTCCAGCCTCCCCCAAATTCAATTATCCATTCTGTTTTCAAATCCAATAAGCTCATAGTTGTTGCCTTCAGTATGACATCCACTCACTGCATGACTATCTCATTTCTGGAGCATCCCATAGGTATCTTCCCCTGATAGCTTTAATTGGGGACATGATTTGGAAACCCCTACCTAGTATCCCTTGCTCTATGCTGGCCCATATGTCTAATTTCCTTGACGAAGACATTCAGCAGCACTCAAGTCCAATCTTCCAGCTCTGGTGCCATATTGGAATTACTTGAGGTTATGCACTGACTGCATCTTCTTGTTCTGTTGCTTCCCTCCCCAATCTGGGATATTGTAATTGGCAAGTACTGACCTCTCAATTTCTCTTTCCCTCATTGCGTTCTCTCAGGGTTCAGCCTCTGATCAACGAACGTGGCTTCATGTAACCTAGCCCTTGATAGCGTTTAATCTTAAATAGCTTTCAATGTTATATTTATCCTATTGTTATGCATCCACCCTCCCCCAAGAGGCGACATAAGTGGAATCATCCCAAGTCAATGATAATCAATAAAAAATTATAAAACATATGACTCTGTTATGTGTTTCCCCATGTTTTATCAATTTGTTATTGTTTTTTGATTTATATGGGACATGAACTTCACTTGGTTCAGCTGTCCATCTTTCTATTTAATATCCCCCAAATTGATTCCTATGTATACTCTGACCTACCGGTTTTAATGGTTCAGAGGTCTTATTTTTAAGACTTAACCATTTATTTTAGTTCATCAGTCCTTTTTTAAGACTTATTTAAAACTTGTAAGGACATAACCATCTCAATGGTTCAGCGGTCCTTTGTAAACACTCTTATTATTTTTTTCATGGATCCACTGCTTTAGATAGATATCATGGACCCAATTAACAATCTTACATCTGTGAGGTTCTTGATGTAATATGCATCTGTCGCTGTTTTTGGCAATAATCTCAAATGGAACCAACTGTAGTTCATCTAACTTGTTTTTTTTTTCTTCTGAAGCCATGCATGCCACAATAGGCTTATTTATCACCTACTTGGTAATCAGATATTGCATTTGGTTCCTATCATCCATCATTTTGGCCTTATCTTTTCTTTAAGGTTGTATAAATTTTCTTGCATCTGCATCTTGATCAGGATATTCAAAAGTCATAGCAAGTACTGCTTGGCACTCATCCCCAATGTTAGTTTAATCACTGAATATAGAATTAGTGGTAACGCGGCCTTCTTTCCTTACAGCTTGAATAGCATTTTTCCCATTGCTATATGGTCTCTAATGCTATATGCAAACGTCATTGGACTGAGGTATGTTCCCCATGCAGAAGTTCTCCCAGCAACCAGCTTCCTTAGCGTCATGGCAGCGTTCCATTTACTCGTTCTACTATTCCGTTTGTCTCCAGCTGGTAGGGTACTGATATGGCTCCTCAGAACACCATTATTTTCATTCAACCTCAGGATCACGTGGAAGATGAAACTCGTTCCATTATCACTTAATAAGACTTGTGGGAGTCCATGGTAGTATACAAAACTGATCCAGGATAAACAGTGCAGTACTTGTAGCATCTACTTTTGCCAGAGCCTTCATCTCAACCCATCTGGTCAAATGTTCAATTGCAACTATTATATATTTGATCCCCCTGTGATTATAGTCAGTGGTACCATCACATCAATGGAGACTGTATTTGGGTAAATCTAGGGCGGACCAGTCAATATCTGGTTGTGTTCTTATGTGGTTTGTGCAACTGGCACTCCACGCAGCAATCCAGATAATTGGCCACTTTATAGTTGATAGACTTTCAGTAATAGTACTGGTGAATGTGGTCAGTCATCTTCATCAGGCCACCATGCCAACAATCTTATGCACGGACTAAATGATTGCTGCTATTCTGATGGTCTTGTGAATAATAGTCATTTTCTGTCAATTGCCTTAAATACTTGTCCATCCTTGGTATCAGTGTTTTTTATTGTTTTCCAAAGTGCACCTTGTATCTATTGAGGCTCTTTCCAAATTTCTCCATTGACCATCCTCTAAAACAGCTCATAAGCCTGTTGGTATACCACTTGGACCATTGATAACCTTGATAAGCCATCCTCATTTTGATGAGAAACTCTTGCTTGGTGAACTATCTCAAGTTGTAAGCTTGAAGCTTCAATG
The DNA here is from genome assembly GCA_022478985.1 of Massospora cicadina. Taxonomy (NCBI): domain Eukaryota; kingdom Fungi; phylum Entomophthoromycota; class Entomophthoromycetes; order Entomophthorales; family Entomophthoraceae; genus Massospora; species Massospora cicadina. Next base: position 28,447 of record JAKSZP010004410.1, read on the forward strand.
TTTACCGGGCCAGACATCCTTCCAGTTCTCTTTTGTTATGCAGCCAACGCAGGGAGGAGTGGTCCATCACCACTTTAAAGTGTGTACCATGAATATACACCTGTAACAGCTTACAAGCATAAATCACTTCAAGGCATTCGCGCTCAGTAACGTTATTATTCTGTTATGATACTAATAACGTCCGTCTCACATAAGCAACCAGATGCTCATCCCTGAGCTCTTCTACTTCACTTAGGATGGCATAAATTTCAATTAACAATGCATTGGTCTGCACTATAAGCTCCTGATTTAAATTTAGATATATCTAAAATTGGCAAATTTATCAGATATTGACATAACTCACTAAAAAACTCTGGGCTCGTCATTCCAAACAAATTTTTTTATATCCTTCAACAAATGAAAAAGGTGCTTGGCGATTCTTGAAAAATCTCATATAAATCTTTGGTAATATCCAACCATTTCAAGAACCACTTGAATATCTTGGACACTTCTTGGGATGGCCATCCAAACTATGGCCTCAATATTCTGTGTTTGCAGCTGCAGTCCACTGGAGTTGATGATGAACCCCAAATATTCCAACGCTTTATTGAATAAGTGGAACTTCCTCAGCTTAATCTTCAGGTTAGCCGCAGACAGTCTCTTGAAGATTTCTTCTGAGTGATGCAAATGGTCAGTAAATGTCCTAATGAACACATTTATGACATCCAAGTACACCATGACGCATGACAACTTTAAGTCATTCAATATGGAATCCATAGCTCTCTGAAATGTCACAGGCGCATTGCAAAGACCTTGAGGCATCTGAGTTAGTTGGTTAGCCCCTGCACAGTGATGATCGTACATCTCACCTGGCCTTCATTTGGCAAATCGATTTGCCAATATTCTGATATTAGATCCATCACAAAGAAATACTTCACTTTTCCCAATTGATCTAATGCATCATTGATAGGTGGTAGTGAATATAAACACTTCTTCATTACGTATATTCAGCTTCCAATACTCGATCACTACCCAATTAGAGCCATCCTTCTTCTTCACAATCAGGATAGGTCTCACCCAGGGACTTGACAACAGAACTAGGAGCCAATGCTTCAAAAGTTTTCTGATTTCCTCTTCCACTACCGCTTCAGCAGCCTTTAACCATCGAATCAGTCTCATTCTTATTGGTAAATTTTCCCTGGTGTTGACTTTATGGATGATATTCTTTAAGCATCCCAAATAGTGATTGTCCTGGGCAAAGGTTTCTCAATACTTTTCAATTAGTTTGAGCACCTCCTCCTGCTTTCTTTCTGTCATATCAGCTTTTTGACCTCGGTCAACCAATAGATTAATACTATTGGACACCCCTGCTGGCAATCCTATCACGGCAAAAGTCCTAAAATTATGGGGTATCTCACAATTCCGCTGTCAGGATTAGATATACAATTGTAACAATCTGATTCTTCTCAATCTTCATCAGTTTTCCACTCAAAATCGCTTTATCTAATTTGACCTTAGCCAGATCACCTGGATTCTCTGCAGATCAGATCTTGCCCACTAGTTAAAGGGCATATGGGCAAGGGACCTCCTTGATTATTTTGGGGTTGATCCCCTTCACTCCATCTCTGGTTACCGCATTGACATCTAAGTTGACCACTTGGTAAAGCTGGTCCTGTGCGTTGTCATTGACAAACAAATCACTAATGTCAATGTCCTCATTTAGAAGATCGGGATAGACAGTTTTAACCACAACTCTAGACTGTTCCCCATCTAGGCTGCAGGCCCTTTTCCCGACTCCTGTGCAGTTTTGGCCTCCTTTGCCTGGACCACATTGGTTTTCTCCTTAAGCTTCATGCTAAAACACTGGGCGGCGAAGTGGCCCTTCCTCCACACTGATGACAGCATTTGTTCCTCTTGTCAGTCCGTTTGAACTCCTCAGGTTTGTTTCCTAGCACTGTTTTATTTTTATTCCTTAGTGATATCAGTCACTTTGGTAGGATTAGTATTTTGAGCTGGACTCAGCTTGAAGCTTTGATTAGGGCCTCAAACGTGGCTCCTAGCGTCTTCAAGTGATCCAACATTTTTGAGGAGGTTATTTCGTTGTTAAAGCGGTAGATATCATTTGATGTAAATTGCAATAAGGCTGAAGGGCCACTTGTAATGCAATCTGTGCATCAAAATTATCCAATAATGCCACTATGACCAAAATCTGTGATTCTTTTATAGAATTGGTCGGCGAAATTTGCTAAGATCTCATCTTTCTGAAATTTATCCCCATAAATTCTTGCTTGCATTTTGACATATTCACGAGGCTTTCAAACTTCTTCATTATTGCAGCCTTGACCTCTGAGTAAGACATCTGTCGCCCTCTAGATGAGGTAACACCAAGTTTTGATAGTCTTTATCCAAACGGTTCATGACTGTCAAAGCTTTTTGTCTATCACCATAACCGCACATAGTCATTTCAAACAAAAATAAGAGCGCAGGAGCGCTATCCCAATAAAGAGTGGGTAATTTCATCATGTTTTAAATTTTTTCAAAGTTTCTTTAGCCGACACTCTTGGCTCAGTAACCTGACTGACTTGAGGAGTAATCTTGGGGGTCATTTTCAAAATGGCAGTGAATGTGGTCAGTATATTTTTAGGAAATACCAACTTCCCAACTGGAGTTCTTAGGGTCCTTTCATTGGCATCGATTGCTGCATAGGGTTTGCATTTGCATCTCTGATTCTTCAGTTCTTTGACTTGCTTCACAAGATGCTCCATGTCTGATCTGAGTGAATCCAATTGAATACAATCCACTTTTCATTACATCTTAAAGAATAAAACTTCTAGGACCAATCCCCTTCTTTCTTCTTCAATGATGTTACTTTCCTGAGTAACTCATTGCCAAAATTGGAAGCTTCTTCTACTCCTTCCTTAATATTATTGACTTTCTCCTCTAAGGAAGCGAATTCTCTATGATCAGATGAATTAAAGGCGTTCTTGTTGACGGTTGACAATTCTGTCCAAAAGTTTTCTTTAATCTTCATTATATGACATACAGAATGTCATATCTTACTCAATATTTCACTGTAGTGAGCACCAAATGTTAAGATCTGGAACTTGTAGTTACTTTACTATCCTTGTAGTGAGCATTAAGTTAAAATCTGGATCTTTAGGCTTCAAATGTTAAGAACTGGCTTGACTGATAGTTCCCAGAAGTTAACTTCACAGGTTCAGTATATGCACGATTTGTGTTGCTTAATATTTGATATGTGATCAATAATAGTATAAGACTATTATCCATAGTTGAATAGATAAACTGGATATGGTCCAATGCTAGACCTGTAATAATCCATTAAATAGTGACTATTTTCACTATAGGGACTTATTCCCTGAACTGGCTGAACTTAATCCACTCTTAGATTTAGAGGTTCCTGGCCTTTCTTCTTGTCACGCTTAGTCTGTAGAGATTCACGTCTAAGGTCTTCTTCTCTTCTAAGGATACCCAATCCTTACTCTTTATACACACAAAAGAGTCCACTTTTATTGTATACTAAAACATTAATCAAATGAAGATTAATAGAACTTATTTTCCAAACAGAAGAATCTTTTCTATTAATATGAACTTCTAGGGAATTTTATAGAGGGAATTTGGCACTCAACCCATGGTCGGCGCCTCAGCCATGAAATGGCAGCAGTTGCTGTTGAAATTCCCTACAAAGTCTCTATCAGTGATGATCTTTTCCATCAGGTTGGGGTTTTCTTCGTCAGACATCCTCAAGACCTGAAACTGAAAAGGCCAGAAAGCTTGTCTCTAACATTTCCTGCTCAATCACAGCAAACCAATCTTATTTGGCTAGCGACCTGATTAGGTAATGGGAATCTTTACTTATTATAGCAGGTTGCTAACCAACTAATTAATTCGCTAGTTACAAGTGGCATCAATCGCCTCACAACTGCTAATTAAATTCCCATATGGTCAATGATGAAATATGACTAATCCCAATTGGTACACCTGATAGTTAATCAAAGATAAACTATAAGATGCCCCAATTTCATTGGCAACTCTGCTAAGGAGATCTTAAGCATTCACATAGATCAATACCTGATGTATCAAAACCCAGTGAACCACCCAAGAAATTCCTGAACATAAGGACCTGAAATTGAGGTCAACTGATATCCAATTCATTTGCTAGTGGGACTTATCCCCTAGCGATCCATCAGGTAACCTAATAAGCTAAAAAGGTGGGCAAAAATCCCAACATCCTGTATCCAATACATCCTCAACTGATACCATGTGGGATCCCAACTAAATTTTAATGGTTAATAAAAGTAAAAATGATTTGTTCATTTGCAATTTTATGGGACATAACTGTTGGTGAGGGGGTAACCACTGGGATATCCACTGCCACGCTTAAAGAGAATGAACCGTCGCTCCTAATTTATGTATTATCTCAACCCCTGCATGTTGTGAGACAGACAGAACAGGAACCAATGTATTCAGAACCATTTACTTCCCTAGGCATCAGATTCAACAGAAGGGGTCAATAATCTATATCATATTACTGCAGCCCCAGGGGAGAGTGGAGTGGGAGCTAGAAAAACAACACACCCACGCTTTAACCCATTCAATAGGATATGTTGTGGTGAGACAGATGAGCTGAACACTTTTACGCTTGGAATGAAGGTATTCGCCAAAATTATCTGGGTCAGAAGGTTATACACCAAAATTATCTGGGTCAAAATGTAATCCTTAAATCTGGCATAGAATCTTTGATTCAAAAATGAGGCACCCTTCCCTAAACCAACATATCAACCAAAAAGTTGGAACTTTTTTCTAAAAGAAAAGATATAAACATCATCCCACTTACAAAGAAGGGTGGAAAAGGATAAGGATTGGGGTCATACCATTATGTCATGGAGCTGATGATAAATTTTAAACTTTACTGGCATTCAATGTGAGTTACTACCCAGAGTAACAGCCATAATACCTTAGGTGCAGCCATCCACAAGTGTAAAGTAATTAAAAATAGGGGGAATACTAGAATGCATGCCAGATAATGCTAAAATTGGCACCAATAACTGGATATTGTATTTTGAATTACTTTGATTTTAATTAAAATTGGGAGAATAAGAGGATTTTATTTTAACACAATTTAATGGAGGAAATAAAAGAAATGAAGTGATAGTAGCTCCTTTTGTGGCTTGCTGCCTTATAAGCTTACTATGTGGGGAATAGAGAAAAAAGCATTAATACCTGGTGTCAGGATTTTAGCCAGATGAATCCTTCTGATAGTATTTGAATTAGGGGTTTCAGTTAGTCAGGAGTAATTGCTGGCTAATCGCCTAGTTTGATACTATTTAATGTTGTATTTGATTGAGTTTAGGTTCAGTGGAAGCTGCGTTTGCTGCCTAAATGCCATCCAAAGATCGTTGTGAGAGTTTCCAGCGGAAAGCTGATAAATCCATTACAGATCATCAGAAATGGTTCTGCCATCTAATTCAGAGCACCAGCAACTCATGCTGAGGATGCTCGAAATCCTATTTAATTATGAAATTATATATTTAACCAGCAACTTATGCTGAGGATGGATTGACCTAATATTAATATTCGATGATCAGATGAGCAGATCTGGAGGGAATCACTATGAAGAATGAATGAATGAGTTTACGATCTGATAGAGGTTTGGAATCAAGAGGGCGATGGGTTTTCCAGTATTTGATTGGCCAAAGAGTACTTGGGCACAGTAGTACCCCTGAAAGTAGTATAAATAGTCGATCAACCCCTCCTAATAAACATTTCTCTTGCACCATTATTACTTTTACTTCTTATCGGCTAATACCCAGTGAGGTAGAAGTAGATAGGTTAAGGATCCTCAATAGGCGTGAGTGATCACGCATGGAATGGCCAGTGCTTCCAGCTCCCATACCTCCTCCTTATCTTACTTTTACTTCGTCGTGGCTAATACCCAGTGAGGTAGAAGTAGATAATATAGGGGTTGGTACGCCAATGAAGGAAAAATAGCAAAGGGCCACCAGTCTTCATACTGGTTGGCCTGTCACACTACTGGAGCCCAGGGTCAATTTTGCGACACCTGGGTAATATCTACATAATTTTGGAATGGCTGATTGACATACTAAATATCTATCAACGTCAAATTTTTATCTGACCTGACCAGTTGGACCAATATCAAAATTCTTACTAGTATTTTTTGTAACACAATTCCATCCCGTCAACCAGTGAGTATTCACTTAATGGCTGACAGGGTGTTCCCAAGGCCAGAGCAGGTAAGGTCTTTCCCATTTCAAATTAAATGGGTTCAGCTCACTTAAACCTGTTGAGGTTGAGCTCGCCTTCCCTGGTGATAAGGTGAAGGTTGGAGAGGCAAATTTAAAGATGAGGCTGATTCAAACAATTTGATCTTATTCACGATCAAGTTACTGGTAAAAGTGACTCAAACTAGATGATTATTATTTATTTGAGGATGGCCGACCAGGGGACAGACACATCCAATATGTAGGGAAGAGGAAAAACGGAAAACAGAAGAAGGGAAGAGAGCGCAAAACAAATGGAACTCAAAAGATATGACTTGGCACACTTGGGTGTGGCTAGGAGCCACGGGTGGTGGATGACTAGACCTTAAGTGGCATGGCAGCTCAGGGGCTAGTAGGGTGTACCGCCTATGAAGACTGTGAGGTTTTCAATGTCATAACGAAGGAACCAGATTGGAATCCAGTTGCCCATCCGTTTCTTCCATTTGTGTTGGAGTGATCTGAACAGCCAGGCTTGGAAGTGGTCGGCCAAATGGCTGTGGAACCTGACGATGGCTTGGTTGAAATTGTGGAGGATCCCGTTGAAAGCGTCAAGGGTAATTGTGTGAATGGACCATATTGCAATACTCACAATTAGAGCCCTTAGCGTCTGGGGGATAGGCGAGGCCATGTTGAGTGCCAGGATATCGCGGGATAGTCAGAATTCAGCTGTTGGTGATTGTTGAAACAAGTGCATCACGTTGGCCCAGATATGCGCGGATGGCGGGCACTCTTCCAGGCGGTGTGCTAGTGTGTTGGGTCCGCCGCAGATGGCGCATGTCTTGAACATTGAGAAAGTGCAGTCAGCTGTTCTAAACGTATGGCGCATGTAGCGCCACACTGTGGAGCACACTTGTGGGGATAAGAGGGGGCAGGTGACGAGGTCCCACACCTGCTTTTGGGTGCGCAAGTCATATGGGACGTCTTGGTAGTCTAGGTAGTCAATCTGGGATAGAGGAAAGGATGGTAGTGGGGCAGGCGCGTTAGTCACCGTTTGTCCCCTGTGGAGTTGCACATAACCAGTTTGAGGGTGAATGTCTTCAGATTGCTGTGCATAGGAGAAGCTCCAATCCCCTTGTCTTAGGTTGTACAGGATGCGTTTGAAATATCAGTTGGTGTTGTGCGGTCTGGTGGCGGTTGGATGTGTTGCAAGGTACTTCATCAGAGTTGCAGGGTTGGAGGGGGACCTCAGATGTAGTGCCCTTGCGAAGTTGGTTTGGGCTGCCTTAGCCCAGTGGGGGGATGGTGGGTTGGGTGACGTTGTGAGAGCTACCCATGAGCTGAGGATTTGCGTTGCTCATTCCATGAAGTTGAGCAGCCCCATCCCGCCTTTCTTCCGTGGGCCGTACATGGTCTCCAGCCTGACAGGTGCGCGGTAACCAGACCATAGCCAGTTCTGCAGGAGCTTGTAGACTGCGTTGGTAAAGTTGGCGGAGAAGGGAACCGCGTGGGCAGCAAACCATAACTTTGACAAGATCAGGGAGTTGGCTAACACAACTCTTCTGGTTAAACTAGCTTTACTCCTCCGCATACATGTCATTCTTTTTGTGATGTTGTCCAAAATGTTGGTTTCGATGGTGTCAAGTGCATATCCACCAGCTTCGAGCCATATGCCCAGATGACGGACTGGGTTGGTGGCGGGGTGGTGTGCAAAGGGTAAACACAGTGGTTTTACTGGCTTGGATCGTTGTTGTGTGGTTGGATGTGTGGTTGGTTGGTTTGTGTGGTGGTGGGAGGGTGAGGCCCAGTTCAAACTGAATTTGCCCATAACAATTACCTCTGTTTTCTGTTTGTTCAGCATGGCGTTACTCACTGACTCATACTGGTGAATAATGCGCTCAATCGCCCTGGCATCCCTATTGCCTGAGACTCCAACAACGCAGTCGTCAGCAAAGGCGAGCATTTTGGTTGGTAGTTGTCCCTCCAACCTGATTCCAGTGAGCTTTGAGTTTGCAATGCGGAGGAGAGGGTCAAGGGTAAAATTGTATAGTAGGGGGCTAAGCGGGTCACCTTGTTTGAGGCCCCTTTGGGGGGTGATGGTGTCAGTTAGGAAACCTGGGCCTCTGATTGCAAACCTGGCTGAGCGCGTTAGGAGGAGCGCCCAGTTTATAAAACGGGGTGGTAGGTTGAAAGCCTTTAGACACTGTTCTAGGTAACCCCAGTGCACTCGGTCATATGCTTTCTTTTGGTCCAGGAAAGCAAGGGCGCCTGTGGGGTTAGCTTGGCAGATGTTGGCAATTGTGTGGATGTTATCCCAAATTGAGCGATTTGGGATGAAGCCAAACTGATGGGGGGAGAGGGCTGTCTGAGCAATGCAACCCAGACGCTTAGCTAAGATTTTAGTTAGTATTTTGGTGTCAGTATTGGTGAGAGCGATTGGACGCCAGTTGTTTAGGTCTGCCTGGTCTCCTTTTTTGAAGAGTGTGACCACATATGCGTCTTGGCCGCCAGGTAGAAGGGTTGTGTCCTCCAGGCACTTGTTCATAGTTGCCAGTAGTATTGGTGCGATATAGTCAAAAAATATTTTGAAAAATTCATATGGTAGGCCATCAGGCCCAGGGCACTTGTTGCGCGGAGTTGATCTTATTACCTCCCATAGTTCATCTTTAGTGATGGGTGTGACAAGGTCTGGTTGATCAGCTATAGTGTCAATATTAGCGGATGATAAAAATTTTCCAATTTCTCTAGGTGATGCGAAATCCGCCATGTACAGGTCAGTGTAAAATTGGTGTAATTTGGCCATATATTTCAGATGGTGTGGACGCCAGTGTGTCATCTGCTCGGCGGACCTGTGTGCAAGTCGCTGAAGTTGAAATTGGTTTAAAATGGCGGAAGAATTGGGCCATGTGAGTTTCTGCCTGGATAGGATGTATTTTGATTTGTAGCATACTTTGGTGTAGTGCTGGTGTTTTCTAAAGAGGGAGTTTACCTGTGTAGATAGCTGGAACCACAGGCGGCCCCATTGGGGGGTGTATCCCTCATGAGGTGTGTTGTTTTCTAAGTGCTGAAGCTGTCTGATAGCCTTGTTGATTGTCGCGGACATCGCGGCTGTTTTTCTGGAGTTCAGGTGGCAGGCTTTCTTGGTTGCTTGAGCCTTGAATATTTCCCACTCAGCGATAGGGTTCCCATTGGGTGGTCATCTTTCTTGCTGTGTTGTTAGCACCATCTCAATCCAAAGTTTAAGCTCCAGAAGATGGATGGTGCTTGGGTGAACTCTGTGCCAGGTTGGTGGCTTTTGGTATTTTTCTGAGGATGATAATGCTATTGAGACCATCTGGTGGTCAGAGAAAGGGATAATTGTTGTTGTAAAATCTGATACCTGGTGATGGAAGTCTATAGGGGCGAGCATCAGGTCAATCTGGGTCATTGAGACCAGCTGGTTATTGTTGTGGTGGGGCCTCGTCATGTTGGCCAGGGTGGGGGCTTGTTTGGGAATGGTGTCACACAGGCCCAGCATTGCCTTTAGTATGCATAGTTCTGTGTGGCTGTGGGGTATAGCCTTAGACTTGGGCCAGTGGTCAGTAATGGTGTTAAGCCAGCAGTTGAAATCTCCTGCGAAAAACGTTGCCTTGGGGAAAGGGATTGAGAGGATATTGGAGAAAAAATTTTGGCGGTTGTTTGGATCATTTGGGGCATACACACATGCCATGGCAAAAGTTTCTCCATTCCACTTGAGATCTGCTAGAAGCAGCCATCCCTCCAGGTGGGAGGATGTGCTTCAGATATTTACTGGAGGATTATGGTTAGTTCAAATTACCACCCCACAGTGGTATGTCCAAAAGGATTTGGCTGGAAGGAGCATGGTTGACCATGACTCCTCTCCCCCAGTGGACAGTGGGGTTCTTGGATGGCCAAGATGTCCATGGGGATATTGTGCAGGAAAGCCATTTTTTTGGCCCTGGGATGTGGGGGCCTTGGCTCCCGCGATGTTGAGCGTCCCTATGGTGATTGTGGTAGTCTGCACATCAGGAATGCTGGGGCGACCCACTGAGGTCACCCAGTTCCTTATTGTGGGTCATACTGCGAGTATGGGGCTGATTAGCCAGATTGGTTCCAGTGTGTTGGTTGGCGGTCATAGTACTGGTTTTGTTCAGTTTCTTCTGGCTCAGATTACTCCGTGGAGTTTGGGTCTGGCGTGGGTTGGCTTGTGCCCCATCAGCAAAAAATTTTTCGCCGCTTGCCTGTGGGTTTGATGGGCAGAAACTAGGTGTTGGGGTGATTGGGTTTTGTGCATGAGTGTTGTCACATTGTGATTGGCTGAAATGGTCTTCCATATCATGTGCATGAACCATATCATCGCTGATCACATGTGATTGGCTGGGAGGATCCACAGTGGTGCATGGTGGATTTGCTCCAGCTTGGTTGGAGGTGTTTGATTGGTTGTGTCCAAAAAATTCATCATTTTGGTTGCATTGGGTTATATGTGGGGGATCTGATTGGTTATTCCGCTGCGCTGCCATGGCATCCACCTGAATCTGTTCTGGGGAAATTGTGGTGTGAGCTTGGGTCTCAGCGGAACTTGTGGCCTGCTTGCAGGCAGTCTGTGCATGATGACAGTCCTTGCGCAAAATGGGCTCAACCAAAGTGATGTCAGCTCTTTTGCCCCAATAGAAGGCGAAAGTGGAGTCCTTAATTTTGCCAAAAGTTGGGCTTGTTTCATCCATATTGTCCTCACAAAATTCTGGTGCTTCAATCCTGCACTTGATGGGGCATGCGTGGTCTTTGTGGCCTATAGCTGAGCAGAATTTGCAGATAGGTGGGGTGTGTTCCAGTGTGATGTGGAAGGGGCGAGATATGCTGCCATTGGGGAGGTTGATGGTCGCTGTGCGTGGAATGAGGGTGATATCCTCTACCACGTCCTGATCAGGTTCTATAATGGCTATTGCCTTCCCTGTACACAGGTGGGGCAGGAGGGGGAATTTCTCAAATTCAAACTGTTTGATTACGCCATAACCTTTGAGGCCCCCATGGAGCTCATCTGTGAGGATATCATGGTGCATGGTGCTTGGGAGTCAGTCAAATATGATGAATAGGTCATTTGCCTCATTCCATCATGTGTGCACCATGTGGATGGTGCAGTCTTCATTGTTAATTTTTATGGAGAATATGATTTTTGCTGCTTCTGCCGCTTCCTCCATGGACATGAACCTGACGTCCACCCATCCTCTATGTAAATTTTTATAATTTACTGAGATGGTGTTTGGGAAAGTTGTGGAGAAGGCCCTCCCCCATTTTTTCCCATGATTTGAGGGAAGTATCACTGACCATAATTCTAAGGCTGTGCTCAAGGGAGGACAGGGGTTGGGAGTGTTCTATTTTGGTATATGCGCCCATTTTTTGCAGAAATTGCAAAACTCTGGGTGTGGTGCTGTGCTCACCCTTTGGTGGGAGGGTGTGTCAACATTCTGCTGGGGCATTTTTCCCCGGTGGGTTGGGAGGGCTTGGGCCTTTTGCGCTGGCCACTTTCGCCCAACTGGTGTTGTTGCGGACAAATTTGCTCATATTTCCTGGTTGATTGTCAATCTTGGAGAAATTGCATAGAATTGTGTTACTAAAAGTGATAGTAACGGGAAAGAAAAATAAACTAAGTTTCTACTAAGGCAGGTATGATTTATAGGCCTAGGATCACTAGATTCAAATGATTAGCATTGCATACTAACTTAACACTTTCATGTGACAAAATGGTTTAAACCGTTTGTCCCATTTTTACAAATAATTTGGATTTTAAATTATAAGTTGAAACGCCCAGTAGAAATTCCAGCTTAGTTCAGCTCGTCACCAAGGTTGTACCCTCTCAAAGCCATTCTTTAGTCTCAAAAGATCTTAGAGTATGGTTGGGGGAGGGCTACCTTAGGCCGCCTTGAAGGGTTGATTCCACGCCATTCTGAACTTCAGTTCAGAAATTTTGCAACTACTGTGGCCATCTCAGCTCATGCCTTACCTGGGTTGTCAGGGCGTGAAAAAATTTTGTCTTAAAAACAAAACATTGAGCTTCTAGGGCATTGGCTCTTCCCAATTGCTCTTTCTTTTTCATATTTTGTTTGCAACGCCAATGGAATGCTGGGAATCATCTCACTTGCCTTTTTATGTCATTAAATATAAAAGTTAATATAAAAAATTGCAACCTCACTTAACTGCCATTGTTTTTAAATGTTAAAGATTTCACCAAATTTTGTGGTTAAGATAGGTTGGTAGTATCCAACAATAACATCTGACCTCAGTGATCCAACTTGGGTATTAAACCAATTTCAGCGTCACTTTAATATGCCAAATGTAAGCAATCTGGTGAATAGAATCAGGGTGGTTCTGCCCATCACATAATTTCAAACTTACAATTTCTCCCACAACCAATTATAATCTTCACTCGCTCAACCTCATTGTTGCCTTGGTTTTGGGATTTTTGCCCATATTTCCAACCAAATAGATTACCAGGGATCACTTGGAGATAATTCCCTAAAGTGAAGCGAATTGGATATTGGTTGACCCTGATTTCAGGGTATCAATTTTCAGGGGATTTTAGGTTATTCGCTTGGTCAGTTCTGTCAGGGATTAATCTGGACAAATACTTAAGACCTTGTTGGGCAGAGTTGCTGAAGAAATTGGGGCATCAGATAGTTGATTAACTATCAGTTGTACCAATTGGGGTTTAGTCAGATTTCATCACGACCAATTGGGAATTTAAGGATCAAGTTGCAAGCAAGTGATGCCACCTGCAACTAGCGAATCAATTAGTTAGTTCACAATATGCCTTAATGGGTAACAAGTCCCATTACCTAAGCAGGTCGCTTGCCAAATATGGTTGATTCTCTAGGATCAAGAGGAAATGTTAGGGACACCTTTTCTGACTCTTTCCATTTTAGGTCTCAAGGAAGTTCAATGATAGAATTTAGCCAGGGTGGGGAAGACCATTGCTGCTGAGATGAGGATGGTTAATCTAATGGCAATGGCTGCCTTTTAATCAAGGAGATGCCAACTGAGGGTTGGGCGCCGAAATCCACTATAAATTCCCTTAAGAATTCACTAAAAAACACCACTTTATCCACCACTTTTATCATAGTATTATCTTATTATACTTGTGGGATCCGCGATTGGAGGCCACAAATAATATTTTAAAATGAGAAAGTTTACTTTTTATTAAAAGTATAAAATAACACTTATTTTTGTTTTTTATGTTTTTTATTAAAAAGGCAGGGCAAAACTAGAAAAGGTCCCTTTTGCAATACTAGTTTTCCATATTTAAACTAGTTTGAATTTTGAGACCATCAATATTTGAAGCAAAAGAATATAAAGCTCAGTCTTCCAAATTAGGGAATATAGGTTTTCAGCCTATCAGATTGAGGATAAAAAATTTTCAAAGGCAAAACCAACCTGTGTGGTAATGATTTGATGTATTGTATCCAATCACCTTCAAGTAAAATCTTTTACCTCAGCAGTGGTCTGACTCAGTTGGTAATGATTGGGTATTTTGGTGGTAGTCAGACTTGGAGGGTAATGATTGGCTAATGCTTACCCTATCATCCTCGAGTTAAATCTTTGCACCTCAATGGTGGTTAGACTTGGATGATAATGATTGGTTAACTTGCACCCAATCATCAATGGGTAACATCCTCTTGCCTTGCGGAGGTTTCAATCCATGCATATTATACTCCTCATATTCAACTGAGGAGTCAGGGTATTTCTATTATTAGTTTTTACCTTTTTTGGCCAATTTGGATTATAATCCTTATTTCTCCAATAATCAGGATTCCACCGAGAATCCGCTAGGGTTTTTCGCCTTTTGTACTCATATTGTTAGTAACTACAATATTATTCGAAGTTTGGGCTGGAAATGGGCCAATCATGGTATCAGATTCAGAAGCACTCATACCTCCAACATTCTTTCTCCTGGGTTGAGAAAGTGAATGTCTGACATTGCCCCCTCAAGAATGTTGGGAGGGATGTAGGGTCATAGGAAGTGGCCATATACCCGGTTTATGATAATTCCAGTGGCCAGATACTTTATGGAATACTCATTTCCTCTTTTATATATGATGGTGAATGGCCCCTCCCAGATTGATCCAAGTTTGCCACTTCAGGGAGCTATGCGATTATGGTAATATAAAACCTTATCTGACACTTGGAAAGAGGGTAGGGGAGTCCAGAGCTCATTGGCAGCTTGGCCTTCTTTAATAACCGTTTTAGCTAGGTTGGTCATAGCCTCCAATTGAAGCTGAATGATGCAATTAGCTAACCTTCACATAGCTTTCTTGGGTTCCTCTCCACCAGTGAAAACATCCTTAGCTAATAGAGCAGGTATGCCCAGTTCTCTGGCATACATAACTCGAAAAGGGGACATTTTCAAAATCTGGTGATAGCTAATCCAGTAAGCCATAAGCGCTCTGGGGAGATATTGATCTCAATGAAGGGGATCAGATGTAGCCATTTTCCATAATATCAAAACCAGAGTACCATTGGCTTGTTCCACTGTACCATTGGTTGAGGGTTCATATGGAGCTGAGAACAGTTGCTGGGCTCCTAGAGAAGCAGCTAAGGTTTTGACTACTCTGGAGGTGAAGTTTTTTCCATTATCACAGAGTAGTACTTGAGGGCACCCATGTCGAGTGAAAATATTTTGATGAAGAAAGGTGGCAGTAGCCTTAGCAGTTTGGGCTGGAAACGCCACAGCTTCGACCCACTTTGTATAATGGTCGATGCCTACCAAAATGTATTGGTTTCCACCTGTGGTTTGAGGGAGCGGCCCTACTACGTCCAAGCTTATTGTATGGAATGGCTGCTGTGGGGTAGTCAGCTAATATTTATATCTAGTCTTGAATTGAGACTGCTTCTTACATGTAAGACAAGCATCCAAAACTTTGACAATAGCTTCCATGATACCTTCCCAGAAATATTAATCCTTTATCCACCCATAGGTTTTCTTTGCTCCTCCATGGCCTAAAGTTGAATGAGCTTCCAAGATGATAGGTACACGTTCTGAGGATCGTAAGTAAGGCAACCACTTCACCCCCACTTGTTTATACAATTTTTCATTTTCTACTTTTGTGTTACGGGAGTGCCAGGCCAACATCTTCTGTACAGGCTCATCCTCATCTTCCCATTCTTTTGGGGTCATTAGAAGATCATACAGCCACTCCGCTTCACTATTATCTAGGTGGATAATAGGCAGCCAAGTTAACCCATCAACGTTCATGTGGTGGGTTCCAGCGCGGTGTTCAATCTTCATATCATAATGCTGGAGCTTTAGAGCCCAGCGAGCTAAGCGCCCCGTAGGGTCCTTCATATTATGCAACCATTTCAAAGAGGCATGGTCTGTGATCACAATGAAAGAGGTCCCATACAAGAATGGGCGGTAATGCTTCACTGCAAGTAGAATGGCGAGACACTCCTTTTCAGTAATACTATAGTTGCGTTCTGCCTTTGATAGCATTTTACTAAAATATGAGACATAATGATCCACCCCTTTTTCATCTAGTTGGGCTAATATAGCCCTGATGGCGTAGTCTGAAGCGTCTGTAAACAAGATAAACGGTTTTCCATAATTGGGATGCTTTAGGATAGGCCGTTTCTGTAGCAGCAGCTTCATCGTTTCAAAGGCAGCCTTCTGTTCAGTGCCCCATTGGAAAGGGATATTCTTCTTCAGTAAACGAACAAGGGGCTCTCTGAGCTGAGCAAACTTAGGGATGAACTGATGGTAATACCCCATCATCCCTAAAATTACCTGTATATCCCATAGGTTTTTAGGGGGAGGCATACTGGCAATCGCTTCAACCTTATCTTGTATGGGTTGGATACCCTCTCAAGAAATGGTATGTCCGAGGAAATTTAATTTCTTTTGAAAGAATGAACACTTTGAAGGCTTTAATTTGATAGTGGAGCGTCATAAGCATTGGAATACCTCCTTTAAATGTTCAAGGTGTTCGTTAAAGGTCTTTGAAAATACAGTAATGTCGTCAAGGTAGATGATAACGCAGGTTAACTTGAGATCTTGCAAAATGTGATTAATTGCACGCTGGAAAGAAGCAGGCGCATTGCACAACCCTTGAGGTAATTTTCGTGGGTTGGAAAAGACCTTCACTACATATCAAAGCGCATTTCTCCTGGTCTTGGGGAGATAGATCCATTTGCCAATAACCACTGGCCAAGTCCATAGCAGAGAAGAAATTTGAGCCTGAGAGCTGGTCCAAGGCATCGTCAATGCGCGGAATAGGATAGCTATCCTTTTTTGTAAGATTGTTTAACCTGCAGTAGTCCATAACTACCCGGTGACCTCCATTTTCTTTTTAATTAGCAAAAGGGGGAGGACCATGGACTTTTCGAAGGAACTAATAACCCCGCGTCTAATAACTGTGTGAGTTCTGTCCTCATTTGTTGTCCTTCCACCTTTGACTTTTGATAAGGTTTTGACCAAATGGGATGAGCATCACCCACATTGATGGAGTGGCTCCAATCCTTCATATGGCCATAATCATTGTCCAACTTTGGAAATATATCACTATACTCACCCAGAAGAGTTTGCACTTTCTCCAACTCATCTGAGGTCAGCTCATCCAATTTGTGGATTTTCGGCAAGGTACATACCAGGTTATCTGTGGGAAGGCCTAAATCTGCCATTGAGCCAATAGAGTGGATTTGTCAACTTCCTCCACAGGGAGTAGGATCCCTCAGCCCACCTCCTGGTGCTTTTTTACAATTATGTCCTTTTTGGTGAGGTTGCCCAACAGTAGAACAATAGGCCTCTGATAGGCTGAGTCTAAAAGGCCAGGCAATACCTGAGGCTCAGAAGGGCTTACTCCATCGATGCTTAAGAGGCGTAATAAGCAGTGGCGCGGAATTTGAAGTGTGATTTTTGTATCAACCACTCGTTGTTCACCAGGCTTAATCCCCACTTCATCAGCCACATAAAATGGAATACCATTGCTAGCCTCCACTGAATCAGGCAATTTCTTAGTGTTATGTTAGAAGTAATATAATGTAAAGACAAAGCGGAAGAGGGGTATTCAACCAAGAAGGTGTAGTCACACTTGACAGGTTCTTTGTTGGTTAAGATTAATGGAACTTCGTAGTTCATTAAAGATAAAAACCCTTGCTTCAGGTTGATGATGACATCATATTCGATCATAAATTGTGTACCTAGAAGCATATCATAGGAGTTATTTAAGGCCACAGCGGGGGCTGATAGGATAAGCTTCCCAACTCGTATGGGAAGGGAAGAGTAAGCGCCAGGAGCGCGGGTGTTGTTTGGGCCCGCAGTTCCAAATTCCTTGATACAATCCAAGTCAGGCATCAATTTAATCTTTTCATCAGCCAAGATGAAATTACATTTACTGGAGAACCTGTATCCAGGATAGCCATTACCAGGACTTTATGAACAACTACTTCAAACTTGGTAAGTGTGCTTCCAAAGTTGGCCGACAATGCTAAGACCTCCTGGAGATGAAAAGTGGAGGTTAATTTGTGTGCGGTCTCAGGGTGAGTCTCCATAATAGACTGCATTGTATGCCTTCGCTGTAAAGGGTGAATTAGACTTGATAGGAGCTGATCAGCGTCACTGGCTGTGTCAATAGTTTCCATACAACCTATAACTTGGCGGAGGTAAGTTTCCTCAGGTATGGTGGTTTCATCTACTCCTTTAGTGTTTAGACGATCAGGGACCTCCACTTCCGCAAGGGCTCCAATAAATAGTACCCATAATCATCATAACCCCCTCAGCGTTGGCCCCCAAGGTATTCTCAACCATGGGCAAGGTTTTAACTGAAATGGGGGATATACCCCTAGGGCACACACTTGTTAGCTGAGTGGAAAGAGAATCCTCAGTAGAGATCTCTGTTTTACGTTGCGCTGGAGCTGCAGATGTTGTAGAGAGGATAGGCCTAGGTGGCCTCACTCCTAATGGTTCAATAGACTGTTGTTCTAGTTTTTTAAGACGGGATAAAAAGCTAGCTAGTTGCTTCTTGAGAGCAACTAGTTGGAATCCAGGAGAGCTGCTCACGTTTGCTGCCTCCATTACTTTCTTTTTAATACTTTATCAAAGTATTCAGGGGGATTGACCCCTGTAGTGAGCACCAATTTGTGGGATCCACGATTGGAGGCCACAAATAATATTTTAAAATGAGAAAGTTTACTTTTTATTAAAAGTATAAAATAACACTTATTTTGGTTTTTATGTTTTTTTTATTAAAAAGGCAGGGCAAAACCAGAAAAGGTCCCTTTCATGATACTAGTTCTCCATATTTAAACTAGTTCAAATTTTGAGACCATTGATATTCAAAGCAAAAGAATACAAAGCTCAGTTTTCCAAATTAGGGAATATAGGTTTTCAGCCTATCAGATAGAGGATAAAAATTTTTTGAAGGCAAAACCAACATGTGCGGTAACAATTTGATGTATTGTATCCAATCACCTTTGAGTAAAATCTTTTCACCTCGGTGGTGGTCTGACTCAGTTGGTAGTGATTAGGTATTTCAGCGGTGGTCAGACTTGGAGGGTAATTATTGGCTAATGCTTACCCTATCATCCTCGAGTAAAATCTTTGCACCTCAATGGTGGTTAGACTTGGATGATAATGATTGGTTAACTTGCACCCAATCATCGATGGGTAACATCATCTTGCCTTGTGGAGGTTTCAATCCATGCATATTATACTTCTCGTATTCAACTGAGGAGTCAGGGTATTTCTATTATTAGTTTTTACCTTTTTTGGCCAATTTGGATTATAATCCTTATTTCTCCAATAGTCAGGATTCCACCGAGAATCCGCTAGGTTTTTTCGCCTTTTGTACTCATATTGTTAATAACTACAATATTATTCGAAGTTTGGGCTGGAGATGGGCCAATCATGGTATCAGATTCAGAAGCACTCATACCTCCAACATTCTTTCTCCTGGGTCAAGAAAGTGATTGTCTAACAATACTTTATCAGAATCCAGTTTGAGTTCTATTCTTTCTCAAGAAATTTATTGCTGTGTGCCCTAATTGGGAGATTCTTTTGGATAAAAAGTAAGGATCTGAGCGGGGATCCAGAGAAGAAGCTGAATCAAATCAGAGCTGCTACTGACAGTGTGTCAACAAAGAGAAACTGTAAACAGGGACATGAGCATAGATTGATTTAGGCAGTATTGGGGAACAAATCCCTATTCAGGACATTATAAGTAATTTGAGAGAAAATACTAGCCAAGCGTTGTACCAAATTCATATACTTCAATTCAACTATGGATAATAGTCTCCATACTATTATCAACAATTATATTTAGTTATCAAACAATGTGGAGAATTTCGCAACAACAAACCTGCGCAGTTAATATATTTATAGGGGTTACTAGCTGAGAATAATCAGAAAACCTATAAATTTTAACACTTGGGTTCCAGTTGTGAGTCACCAGCTCCGGAGGGAGCTGGTGACTGATGGCCAACTCTGGAACCAAGGTGATGGTGAGTATTTATCCAGATGAGGCCTCCCACTCATTAGAAATCAGAGGGTACAGAGGGAACCTGGCCCAGCAAGTTCCACCCTACTGGACAGCCCTCTTTGCATTAGGGTAGCCAGCTGCGCTGCGCTGGACCATGCACCCTCTTTTGGAAGTGCATACCAGCCAGGTGCTGGGCGTTCTCTCCCACATTGGGTGGTCTGATCCAGAAGTTCAGTCATGACTCGCCAAAGCAGGTTTTCTTCACTATGAGGGATCCAAAATTTGTTTTAGATAAATTTCTTAGGGTTCAAGGGAATTTTTCCTCGAGAAGTCCTCATGGCAGAGGCCTTCTGCTTGGGAGTTTTCCTTTAGGGGGGCAACCCTTTAGTGGGGGTGATGTGATGAATTAGCTTAAACTGTTTGCCCCATTCTAATTCAGAACTTACATTCTGAATTCTAAGTTGAAACACCTGGTAGATTTCACAGCTGAGGTCAGCTCAGCACCAGGGTTGTGCCCTCCCCAAGCCATTTTTTAGGTTTTGAAAGAGCTTAAAGTATAGCTGGGGAGGGCTCCCTGAGGGCGACCTTGAAAATTCGAGCCCACGCCATTCTTAACCTCAGTTTAGAAAATTGCAGCTTCTGTAGCTGTCTCAGCTCATGCTTTACCTGGATTGTCAGGGCACAACAAGGTTTTATTTTATTAACAAAACCTTAAGTTTCTGGGGCATTGACCCTCCACAGTTGCTCTTTCCTTTTCTTTTTTTGCTTGTGACGCCAATGGAATGGCAAGGATCATCTTGCTTGCCTTTTTATGTCATTTATATAAAAATCTAAGGCTACTTTGGAGGGTTGCAACATCACTTACCTGCCATTCATTTTTTACATTTGAGATTTCCCCAAGTTTCAGAGGTTTAGATGGGTTGGTAGTATCCAACCTAACAGTTGACTTCAGTGGTCCAACTTGGGTTTTGAACCAATTTCAGCATCACTTTACTATGGCAAACATAAGGCATTTGGTGAATGGAATCTGAGTGGTTCCATTCATTACATAATCATAATTTAACTTTATTCAAGGTGGGCTGACCTTGGGAAAAATATACCGCACTTATGGAAGGGTTAGGAGTAGGGAGCTAAAATATAGAAGTGGAGGACAAAACCCAAGTACTGTGGGTAAAACCTTCCTGCGCATGTTCTGATAGGCCAGGATACATGATCTAACTTCACTAATTCACATGGTCAGACCAAGGCATGGTGCGCATAACCACATTTATTGATATCCTCTTGGCACAGAAATACAATTTCTGCCACAACGGGATTTGAACCTGTGTTGTAAGGGGTGATAGTGGGATGACTATCCTGACTATGCCACACCCCCTTCAATACATAATTATGAACTCACAATTTTTCTCTTACCCAATTCCAATCTCCACTCACCCAACCTTGTTGTTGCCTTGGGTCCCAGATGTGTGTAACCAGCACTGGAGGGAGCTGGTGACTGACAGTCAACCCTGGAACCTGTAACAATTGAAACACTCCCCAACTGACATATTGCCTAAGTTTTTGGACTTAAGGTTGATCCAAGTGATTTTGATATGGGGAAACGTCATTTTTAACAAAATCGAATTTCAGGATTCTCTTCAAGGTTTTGAGATGTATGAAATTGCATTTGAAACCAATGTTTATGCCCGCATAAATTTTAACTCATTGCCCAGGACCTCAGAAGCTAAAAGAATTAGTGAACCAGATGTAGGTTGACAAAGCTAAATCTATGATAAGTTGAAGCGCATAAATAAGTGAAGTCAAACTGGGGTTTTCGTCAGTCTTGTTTACTTAGAATTTAAAACTAAGAATAAAGGCTATTTTTTATATATCCAGTATTTCAAACCATATATTTAAAATACACCTACATATGGAGTTGAAGAGTTTTTTAGTCAGCCAATTGCCTCACTCCACACTCTCACACTGGGCCAGGGTTTGTTACTTGGCACCAGTATTTTTGCAACTAATTTCCGTGGGTTTGTTGATAGGTTTTGTAATGGTTGAGGTTTATCCTCAACATCACATTGCCCTAATCTTTGATAAGACAGGACAAGCTGGTGTGGAAGATAGAGGAAGTTAGAGAGCATTAGTCTTGGCTAGACCCCAGGCTGAGACTAAGACTGGGGAAGGACGGTAATTAGATGTTTCGTCAGGCCTGGGGTCAAACCAAATGGTTTTGAAGTGGGTGGTTTCTAGGTTAAAGGTGGATTCGAATCTGAATCAGAACGATTCTTGGGTATGGTGGTTCAGCCACTACAGAATTCAATCCGTCCTAAAACAATTGGGGTTTGCTTATGTCATGTTTCAAAAGACATAACGTCAGGCATGGTGAATGAGCTTGATCTATGTTTGCAACAGAGAGCTATAAGAGATAGGACTTGAGAATGGGAGGTTCTCTAGTTCTGTTTTCTATCAACTTGCCTAAGTATATCAAATAAAGCTGTTCATAAGCCTTAATTAGTTTTATTACTGTCTTCTGAGGTTTATATTGATAAATTTAGTCTAACAGCAGTCATGTTTGGCCTATATGAACAGGAGTTGGACTTTGAGAGCAAGATAGGAAATGTTATTGCCTCCCTATACACCTTGTCTTGGAGTCAGGGCATGTTGCTTGGGGTAAGCATACTCGCAACTGTCCTCCAAGGAGTGTTTATCCGTGGCTCTTGTAGCAAACGCACTAGAAGAATGGTCTCAGGGACCTTGTCTGCTCTTTGGTCATTGACTTGGGCCCTGCTTCCCAATTCATTCATGGCTCACTGGAAGGAGCCAGTGCGTTACAGGTTTGGACAAAATGCATAAATCCAAATGTGGATGTCTGGGTTGATATCCCTACTTTGGTCAATGACAAGGATGTTCCTACCCAATTCATTTGTGTCATACTGGCATGAGCCCATGCGTTACGAAACCAAGGTGATGGTGGTATTTATCCAGATGAGGCCTCCCACTCATTAACAATCAGAGGGTACTGAGGGAACCTGGCCCAGAAAGTTCCCTCCCTATTAGAGAGCCCATTTTGAATGGATGTAGCCACCTGGCTGCGCTGGACTATAAACTCTCTTTTGGTAGCACATCCCAGCCAGATGCTAGTCATGCTCCCTACATTGGGTGGTCTAATCCAGCAGCCCAGTCCTGACATGCCATCATCAGTTTTTTCTTACCATGAGGGATCCAAAATTCTTTTTAGATAGATTTCTTAGGGCTCAAGGGAGATCACCTCAAGAAGCTCTCGTGGCAGTGGCCTCCTGCTTGGGAGTTCTCCTTTAGGGAACACCCTTTAGCGTTGGGTGAAGTTATGAAATAGTTTAAACTGTTTGTCCAAATTTAAATCAGAATTTACATTTTTGAATTCTTTTTTAAACACCTGGTGGGATTTTTAGCTGAGGTCAACTTAGCATCAGGGTTGTACACTCCACAATCCATTATTTAGGCTTAAAAGAATTTAAAGTATATTTGGGGGAGAACTACCTGAAGGGCGACCTTAAGAGTTTGAGCCCACACAAATCAAAACCTCAGTTCAGAATTTTTAAGCTTCTGTGACTGTCTCAGCTCATGCCTTACCTGGATTGTCATGGTGCAACAAGGTTTTGTCTCAAGAACAAAACCTTAATTTTCTGGGGCATTGGCCCTCCCCAGTTGCTCTGTCTTTTTTGTTCTGCTTGTGACACCAATATTTGCTAGTAATCATCTCACTCACCTTTTTGTGTCACTAAATAAATATATAAGGTTACTTTGGGGGGTTGCAACCTAACTTACCTGCCATTTTTTTGACTTTGAGATTTCCCTAAATTTTGGAGGTTAAGACGGGTTGGTAGTATTCAACCCTAACAGCAGACCTCAGTGGTCCAACTTGGGTGTTTAACCAAATTTTGGTATCAAATTTACTCTGCCATACATAAGGGATCTGGTGAACGGAATCTGGGTGGTTCCATTCATTATATTTCACTGATTTTTTTTAAAAAAGTATTTTTTATGTCTTAAATTTGAAAAAAAATCCTAGCCAAAGTTTATTTTTTATAGTTATTTAAGTACTTGTCCATAATGTAAATATACTCAGTAAATTTTAAATAAAAATAAGTAAATAAAATTGTGAATTTTTTCGCTTGACATCAATTTTGAGCAATTTTGAAAAACAAACCAGTTTTTCACCACTGCCTCACCACACCAATTTCCAAATTTATTTCTTCAGATCCACCACCTGCTGCCCCAGTATGGGCAGCAGTGCTCCACCCACTAGCATTTACTGCCCAGCAGGAAAACACGTGTGGACTGGCTTGTCCAGTCTTTCAAATACATCCAGCTGCTATGTCCCTCCAAGGGACCTAGCACTGCGCCCTGCATGAGTCCACCCAACCCGCCCCCCACCCCCTAGCCCTACCCTGATCCAATATTCACTTTTGCTACCATGTCAAGTATGGACATCTCTTCCCATATGCTGACAAAGTGATAATTGAGTTGGCAATGGCCACTTTTGTGCCACAGGGTTTATCAACTTCTGCCCTTACAAGGGCTATTTCAGTATTGGATTCCCCACCAAAGAGGATGCATCTGCTGCAGCAGCTACACTATTAATATACAAAACCATCCTCATTACCACCACCTGAACATGCCTCCCAGATGATATCACACTTGTGGTAACCTTTGTGAACCTCCCCATACACCTTCCCCTCAAACACTTTATGGGAGTTGATGTTGGGGCTGTCCACTTATAGTGAAAACCATATCCTTTAATTCATTGTCCCAAGTGGTGCTGAATGCCTTGCAGCACCTCGGGCAATGGCCTCCATAGCCTCTCACCAGCTGGACATGGCCCAGCACATCCCACCATGTACCTATATCTGTGACGGTTGAGGTCTATCCTCAGCATCACATTGCCCTGATCTTTGGTAAGACAGGGCAGGCTGTGTCTGGATGTATGGAGGAGGAGGGGGCGTTGGTCCTGGCAAGGACGCCTAAGGGGCAGGAGCTTGAAGGAGGCCAAGGAGCAAGATGGGCGTCCAAGTTGAGGAAAAATGGGAATTGAGTAACATGGGTAGTTTCAAGATTCGATTTGGATTTGAATCAAGAATGGAATGGAATAGGTGCTTGGAAGTTTCGCAGTTTGTTTGGGATTCAAAATGGAGCTGGCGCGGAACTGTTGAGGATCAGAACTGGCACAGAACCATTGAGTGAGGATTCCGCGATCCTGCTGTAAGGTTTACACCAAGCATCAGTCAGATTAGCACCATAAGCTTGTGTTATATTTTATATTAGCTTTTAGCATGTGTATATAGGGAAGGAACTGGGAGCTGGAGGCTTCTCAGTTCTGTTTTCTATCAACCTGGCCCAATATTAAATAAAAGAACTTAAAATTCATATATTTATATTTTGAGTTTATTTTAAAAATATTGCCTAAATGCAGCCATGTTTGGCTTGAATCAACAAGAATTGGACTTTGAGAGTGAGCTTGGGAGAGCTATTGCCTCCCTTTATACCTTGTCTTGGAGTCAAGGCATGTTGCTGGGGTTAAGTATATTTGCAACTGTCTTCCAGGGGGTGCTTGTCCAACCTTGTAGCGCGCACAAGGAGAGTAGTATCAGTAGCCCTGTCAGCCCTATGGTCTGTAACATGGATTCTGTTGCCTAACTCAATTGTGGCTCATTGGAAGGAGCCAGTGCGTTACATTAAACAGAACTCATTTACTTTCCTGTCGTTGTGGTGGCAAGCAAAAGAGGTGCCAGAAGAAGTTGTGTTTCCAAAGTGGTATAACCATACTGCAACACTCTTGATGGTGATATTCTCCACCGCCGTTTTGCTTCATGAATTATACCGGGTTTTAGAGTGTGTGTCCCGGAATGGTGGGAAAGTGGTAGGGCCTGGGAAGGACAAAGGAAGAATTCCCACGGTTTTGAAATTGGAAGACTTGGAACTGATCCACCAGACGTTTAGCCAGGTTCAGTTTCAGGGACGTTTGACAAAGGCAGCGGGTGGGGAGGATTCATTTGCCTTGCAGTTAAGTCAGGTTCTGTTGGTAATTCCAGTAAAGCAGTCCAACTGGGTGCGAGAACTTTTGGAAGAGCAGTCAGGGTTACCTGTATCAGTGGAGGAATGTCTGGATTGGATTGATCGTGCAGCATGTCCGGATGAGACGCAGGATTCGGCCTAGGCTTTACTGCAGTGTGGTCAAGGGAAGAAGTCAGTGGAGGAGTATGGCCAGATGTTCCGCGCATTGGCAAGAGCAGCAAAGGCACCTGAGTCTCAGCTTCCACGCATGTTTCGCCAAAACTTGCAAGCTGATCTATTATTGGCAATGGCGGCGGTGAAAGCTGCAGCAACGTTGGAGGAAGAGGTGGGTTTAGCCTTGTAGGTAGAACGACAGTTGAGTTTGGTACAGGCCCGTCAGGAAGTTGTGCGACCCCCAGGGGGATTCCGAGGACAGAGTGGTGGAAAAGGGCAGGTTCTGAGCCCATATATGGTTCTAAGGGGTTTAGCTATGTGGAGGAAGGGAAGAAGAGTCAAGGGAATCCTGAGGGTATGATGGAGGTGCGGGAGACAAGGATTCTCATCGAGATTACCACTCAGGATCCTGAGGCTCAGAATAAGAAGGCTCCTTATAATTTTCGCAAGAAACTGGTGAATCCGGTACCTCAAAATAAACCGCTTACTTCATCTTATCCTTATCTGATTTTGCCCATCAGTGTGCTTGTGGGGGGATGAAGGAAGGGATTGCGGTGAAGTTCTAGCTTTAATTGATACCGGATCTGGGGAAAATTATGTTGAGGAGAAGTGGGCAAGAAGCCATGGATTGTCATTACAGAAGGATGGATGGGTGAAGTTGACAGACACCTCCAAAAGAACGGCGGTATGGCGAGTACAGGCCAAGGTCCTGTTGAGGTAAGGCCCAGAGGTTTTCAGGGAGGAGTTTCACGCCGTAGCTCCCTGCCACATTCTGTGGTGCTGGGGATGAGATGGTGGCACCATGTCCGTCCACAGTTTGATATGAAGAGAGAGAGGGTTCTTCTGTTGCTTAGAGGTCAGGGGACGTGTGAATGGACGTTTCAGTCCCAAGGTTCGATGGTGAAGCACATGGGTGGAATCACCTCAAGTGTGTCAGCGGAAGGATTGCCAAGGGAGTATCAGGATTTCGCGGAGGTGTTTGAGCCTAAAGGTGATGCGCCCTTTTCGCCTACAGGGGATTTTGCATTTGGATTCCGGTTCAAGGAAGGCTCTGAGTTACCAAAGGGCTGTCCAGTCTATCCGTTGAATCCCCAGGCCTGAGAGGCATTGGAGGGTTATGTCCATAAGATGCTGAATATGGGTTTGATTGCGCCTTCCAAGTCGCCGGTGGTTTCGCCAGTCCTGTTGGTTCCCAAGTCAGGGGGAGTTACGTCCTTGTGTTAATTTCTGACGCCTTAATGAGGTAACGGAACCTGACCCCTATCCAATGCCACTCATGGAGAACATTCTGCTCATGATCTCTGGGTGTGGGGTGTTCACCAAATTGGATTTGGTGGACGCTTTTAATCAAGTTCCTGTTCGCCCTGAGCACCAGCGGTATACGGCATTCAAATGTCATCTGGGAAACTTCGAGTACAGGGTTATGCCATTTGGGCTACGCAATGCCCCTGCAGTTTTCCAGCGCATGATTGATCATGTATTGGGGGACTTAGTGGGTAAGTGTTGTGCTGCCTATATGGATGACATCCTGGTGTTTTCCAAATCGGTACAGGACCATGTGAGGGATGTGAGAAGTGTGTTGGAGGTGGTTAGGAACACGGGCTTGAAGTTGAAGCCATCCAAGTGCGAGTTCAATAAAGAATCAGTGTCCTTCCTAGGGAACATGGTCCTCCAAAAAGGGATAGCAATCTGTCCTGATAAGTTGCGGGCGGTGCGGGAATGGAAGGCTCCTGGGAATAGGACTGAAGTGCGAAGCTTCTTGGGGGTGGTGAATTTCGTGCAGAGGTTTTCTAGGGATCTGGCCCAATGGGCTGTGCCGTTGACAAGACTGACGGGAAACGTGCCGTTTGTTTGGGGGAGGCTGAGGAGAGGGCATTTCAGCAAGTGAAGACGAGTTTGTTGACAGCTCTGGTTCTGGCACACCCTGACCCAAATGGACCATTGAGCCTCAGAATACTATAAGTCCCCACGCCTGATGAACCAGAGGCAGGCCCGGTGGCACTTAGAGTTGGTTCAATATGACCTGCAGATTGAATACAAGCCGGGAAAACAAAATATCTTGCCAGATTTATTGAGCCGTGATTCTGGACTGGTGTTTTCTGATGAGGAGTTGAGGAAGTTCAACACAGCCATGATGTTGCCACAGAACTTGTTTGCAACGATCCAGGGCTGGAGAGAAGGAATGGCAGGAAGAATCCGGACTGCGCAGCAAAGATGTGAGCTGGGCCAACGGATAAGAGAAGAGACAGGAGAAGGTGGGGCGAGCAGGGGGCATGCGGGATTCTCAGTTCAGGGTGGTATCATATGCCATGAGGGAAGGATTTGGGTCCCAGTGAAGAGTCTGCAACAAGAGGTAATGGCAGCTAATCACGACCATCCTCTGGCAGGTCATCCCAGTCAAGAGAAGACATTAGATCTTGTTCGCCGTCACTATTCATGGAGAGGTGTGGGTGAGGCGGTGCGGAAGTATGTTTCGCATTGTGTGGTTTGCGCCAGGGCGAAGGCCCAACAGATGGCACCGGGGGGAATTGAAGCAGCTTCAAATTCCTTCTAGGCCATGGTCCTCAGTGAGTGTGGATTTCATCACAGGACTGCCCAAGTCACAGGGGATGGATGCCTTGATGGTGGTGGTGGATCGCCTGACTAAATATGCAGAGTTTTTCCCTTGTTGGTCAACCATTTCTGCAAAAGTGGCAGGACAAATTTTTGTAAATGAGATTTTCTCCAGACATGGGGTGCCTGAAGAGATTGTGTCGGATCGCGGTCCACAATTTACATCTAAATTTTGGTTCCACATGTTGGGAAATCTAAAGATCAAGGCTTGCCATTCGTCAGCATACCATCCTCAGTCAGACAGCCAAACTGAGAGAGTAAATCAGATATTGAAGCAGTATTTGAGGTGCTATGTCTCAGGGCGGCAGGATGACTGGGTATATTGGGTGAAGCTGGCTCAATTTGCTTATAACAATCATAAGCATTCATCCACGGGTATGACTCCGTTTTTTGCAAATCACGGCCAACACCCAGAGGGTATGGGGCCCAGGGAGCAAGGGCGGAATCCAGCGGCAGATGAACTGTCACAAGATACCTGGGACACCCTGGAGCTCCTGAAGAAGAATTTGGTGGTGGCAGTCGTGGCTCAGAAGAGGAAGGCAGACTGGCATAGATCTGAAGGTAGAGCTTTCAAGAGAGGTGATTGGGTCTTGGTGAATGCTCGGAACTACGCCTTGCCTGTAAGGAGCCAGAAATTGGGGCCGGTGGCGTTGGGCCCATATCAGGTAGTGTGGGCGGTGAACGAGGTGGCATTTGAGCTGAAGCTCCCAGAAGGGTCAAGAGCTCATCCGGTGTTGCATGTATCACAGCTCAAGCCATTCTTTGGCCAGCCACCTGAAAGTCCTTCTCCTTTATTCTCAGCTGGAGGAGGAGCCAAAGAGTATGAAGTTGAGGAGATTCTCGACACCAAAGTGGTGAGAGGACGTCGTTCATTCTTGGTACGTTGGATGGGTCATCCTATTGAGGAGTCCACATGGCAGTCAGCTAGGGATTGTGCCCGATGTCCTGAGAAAATCCAAGAGTTCTTCCTGTCTAGGGGGGTGATGTGACGGTTGAGGTCTATCCTCAGCATCACATTGCCCTGATCTTTGGTAAGACAGGGCAGGCTGTGTCTGGATGTATGGAGGAGGAGGGGGCGTTGGTCCTGGCAAGGACGCCTAAGGGGCAGGAGCTTGAAGGAGGCCAAGGAGCAAGATGGGCGTCCAAGTCGAGGAAAAATGGGAATCAAGTAACATGGGTAGTTTTGAGATTCAATTTGGATTTGAATCAAGAATGGAATGGAATGGGTGCTTGGAAGTTTTGCAGTTTGCTTGGGATTCAAAATGGAACTGGCGCGGAACTGTTGAGGATCAGAACTGGCACAGAACCATTGAGTGAGGATTCCGCGATCCAGCTGTAAGGTTTACACCAAGCATCAGTCAGATTAGCACCATAAGCTTGTGTTATATTTTACATTAGCTTTTAGCATGTGTATATAGGGAAGGAACTGGGAGCTGGAGGCTTCTCAGTTCTGTTTTCTATCAACCTGGCCCAATATTAAATAAAAGAACTTAAAATTCATATATTTATACTTTGAGTTTATTTTAAAAATATTGCCTAACTGCAGCCATATTTGGCTTGAATCAACAAGAATTGGACTTTGAGAGTGAGCTTGGGAGAGCTATTGCCTCCCTTTATACCTTGTCTTGGAGTCAAGGCATGTTGCTGGGGTTAAGTATATTTGCAACTGTCTTCCAGGGGGTGCTTGTCCAATCTTGTAGCGCGCGCACAAGGAGAGTAGTATCAGGAGCCCTGTCAGCCCTATGGTCTATAACATGGATTCTGTTGCCTAACTCATTTGTGGCTCATTGGAAGGAGCCAGTGCGTTACAATATCCCATCCTCACCCAACCATTTCTTTTGGGCCCACACTTACAACAGTCGCACAATTTGCCCCCTCTGCTATGAATTGAACCATATGAAAAAAGCATGTCAATATAATTCACACCCTGCGAACATGGCCAACTCCACCCATGAGGCCACACCAACAACGTTTGAGTGGGGATTTTGGCTGCCCCCACCTTCACAGGCCATGCACTCAAATCAGAAGCAAAATCTAGCACCTCAAACCCAAGCTGGCCAATGCACACCCATGCTAACCAATTGGGTGCAGGCTTAGACCAACGTTCAATCCAGAAAATCTCCCACCCCAAAACCTACCCAACCAAAGTCACCTACCACCATATCTTCCCAAATCAACCAAATTCCTGGAACTTATTGGATGAAGTGACCAAATCTGGTGAAATTGTCCCACTACCAAGTTATCCATTTGATTTAGTACCTTATCTGAATTCAGACTTTGATACCCCAGCCCTGACCAACCAATATGTCCCCAAACCTAAAGCCACCTTTTTACAAAATGACCACCAGCTTGCTGAGGTCATGGTGGTCTCACCCAATAATCCCCATTTTCACAAACTGTGTGCAAAATTGGTTGTGGAATTTAAAAAAGGACTGCACCCCCCTTGTTCCCCTCCAATTTCCCTCCTACCACAAAAGGGGAAATACAACACCTCTACAAAACTGCCACCACCGCTGTCAAGCATGTTGCTGAACTGGCAGATTTTTCTCCATCCACATGCACCACAAGAGCCAATACTGCGAAATTAAAACAACTTCTTGATGCCCACATCCAGGCTGAACATCATGTTGCCAAACTCATAAAGGCTTTGATCCAGGCCTAGATTGTCAATCTCAACAACTATCTACTCCACCTCAACCCTCATCTTGTAAATGCCACAACCCCTTTGCTCTCAGCATTGATCCACCTCTACAATGCTGAGCCTGATGATGATCTGCCCAATCCCCCTCCCCTCCACCATGATGGGATAAGCAGACCACTGTATAACACCTGGTAGGTAATTTTCTCATTTCTTTTTGTGACTCACTGCCTGAAAAGGGCAGTCAATTCATGGTTTATTTTTTGGTTGGTTTTTTTTTGAATTTTTAGTTTAGGTATTGTCTGTCCCCTGGCCAGCTTGCCTCAGTTAAATAAAATAAAAATAAACAATATTTAACTAAAAGGAGGGGAGGATACCCCAGTTGTAGAATATAGACCCTCTACCACTGCCTCCCCAAGTTTGATCCTGGTCAATGAACTTTGGGTAGGGGACAATTTTGACTGTGTTGGTGTTGCACCAATGCCCTGAACTGAGATAGCAAATAGCAAAGGTGGTCCATGGAGTTCCTGGCCTATCATACACCACACATGGAGGTTTTCTAGGTTTTATCCTCCTTTCCCATTAATTTGAATCCCCTTCATCGGTGCGGTATCATCCCCAGGTCAGCCCACCTTGAATATAATGATACTTTCTTAAAGCAGCCAACCGTATACAAAGCAACCAAACATTTTCTACAGGCTATCCAAACATATTTTATTTTTCTAAACTTGAACTGCAATATACACATTTCCTTCCTATATCTAGCTTTACAGGGAAATATGTAACCCTTATTTCTTGGATACATATTCACAATTTTAGATCTACATAACCCTCATTTTTAGACGTAAATATGCATTTTTAGATTTAAATAACCCTCATTTTTTGGGTGCACATATGTGTCAAATCATTGAAAGGGGTAAAGAACTGACGCATACAACCACAGTTCTACAGCCCATGGGATTAACTTTTCAATCGGCGCTAACAGGTTAAGCTTCAAACGAATTGATGCTGAGGGTGTATACTCGCAACAAACATTTACATGGTTAAGCCAGCTAAAAGGTAATTTTAATAGATGCTAAACACTTAATAACCCTCAGAGTTTGGCTCAATCAGGGCATAACCTGTATCCTGCCATCGATGATAAGGGGTTGGGATTAACTTTGATGCAAATTTTACAGAAGTTGGGCTCTAGTTTGACTTTCACCCTTAATACCTTCAACGGACAAACTTTGGGTGCATAACTGCATCGCATTATCAATTGGGGAGGTATTGAATGGTTTGATTGAACCCCTTTTAAGCTAAGTTTGGTTAATTTAATAATTGATGACATTCCAAAGTTAGCAAGCTTAAAATTTAACCCTAGAGTATAGTTGTATGAACTCAGTGTAAAATTAAACCCTTAAACTGAAGTTCTATAAGGAGTACATGAGCTACTTGCTCACTTCGATTTGCCCTTATCCTAATTTTTATTTTAATTTAAAGTTTAATTTTAATTGAAACTGTAGTTTGATTCGATGCGGATCACTGCGGTTTATTTGAACCATCAAAAGTTTAGACTTTCTAGTTCTGAGATTGGGAACTTCCAAACCTCCTGTTTGGGCGGAATCTAGATTAATCCGTTTTAATTAAAATCAATTAAAAATTTTATTAGATCGTACTTGTCAGAAGGTCATTGATGATGTCATAGTCGGCTTAAAAGCGGTTTGAGGATCGGGTGATTTTTAGTTGAGTTCCGAATTTGGCAGTTGGGAAGCTAAACTGAGCGTTTGAGAGTTGCTCGATAGGGCAAGCCTATAATTGTGACGTCATTTATGAGTGGTGAGTTTGGCGGCATCGAACTTCTCAAAAGGGAACCAACATTCGTCTCGAAGTTAAGACTTTATTGACAGATGGCTGAGTCAACCCAACCGAATACCCATTCGTTCAACTACCTCGACCTAACTTCAGTAAGCAGCGGGACCACCGACCTCTTGGACCGTCGGATGGCGGCATGGCACTCGCTCTGCAAGACTCTCGTCGGTTATTTAAAGGAGGTTGCAGCATGCGAGGAGCTCATCAGTAAACGCATCAACAAGCTCACCGAATCCTTGACTGTAATCGAGGAACCGAGCGAGGGTAAGCAGCAGTTCAGATCGTCTGAAGATAATGGCGTCAACAGGATAATCTCTGCCGTATTGCAGGGGGATCACGCTCGAGCTCAGTCCCATGCGGATGCGGGCAGCTACATCACCTCCACCAGCCTATTAAGCCTCAGGAAGCTCAAGTCCGACATCAAGCGGGTCCTCAAGGATTTGCATTCCGAACACAACTCGCTCAATATGCGCTTCGCCAAAGCTCGAGAGAATTCCAAAACTTGCTACAGGAAGCTCGCCGTCGCCGTATCCGAGACCATCGACCTTTCCCGGTTGGAGGGCGACGACCCTTGGATCATCCACCACGCGTTCCAGCGCCAGCTTCAAAAGGATATCCACGAGGACAATGTTTACCGCACCAAGGTACGCGCCTCCGTCGGCACCATCTGCGAGTTCGAGGCAACGGTGATGGAGCGTATCAAGGCCGTCCTCAACGATTATATCGATTGGCGAACCAACCAGGTGGGCCTCGAGAGGGACGAGTTGGCCATTATTAAGGGGTGCTCGGCCAGGTCGCTAATGATCAGGAGTGGCGTGGGTTCGTCGCTCGGCAAGCCAACCCGCTCCTCGCTGCGCCCGCGGGCGAGGAACCCGTGGTTGAAACCACGCTTAGCTCCATCGAATACCCACTCAAGGGTCACGCCTACCTGGAGTCTGAGCATGGGGGCTGATCTCCAAACAATCGGGTATCGGATTATTCAAATCGTGGAAGGAGGCGCACATGGTGGTGACGGCCACCGGATTCTTGTACCTGTTTCCTGACGGGAGCATCCTCGATCAAAAGTCTCCCGATTTCTCGCTCAACCTTAGGCACTGCCACCTGCACTCGCTCAAAGGCGATTTGGAGTTTGATGTCTCCGGCAAGCAGCTGGACAGCCTGTTTAGCTCCGAGCGCAGGCATCACTTCCGCGCCAAATCGGCTGAGGACCGTGCCCGATGGGTCGGGGCTATAAGGAAGTGGGCCGTCGATAGCTCTCCCCCACCCGAGCCTCATCCTGCGCCCGTTTCCCCCACGGTCAATGCCGAGCATCAAGCTAAGCCTGGCTTGCCGGTCCCTCCCCCGCCGAACCCAAGGCTGAGATCCCCGAGCCTGCGCCTGAGGCCGCACTCACGGAGTCTAAAGCAGCCCCACCGGCCCCTGAAGTTACGTCCGAGGCGTCGTCGGAACCTAAAGTCGTACCCTCAGCTCCTGAGGTTCCACCCAAACCCTCCGCTGAGCCTAAAGCTGCACCTTCAGCTCCTGAGGTTGCACCCAAAGTCACCCCTGCTGAGCCTAAAGCCGTACCCTCAGTTCCTGAGGCTGCACCTAAAGTCACCCCTGCTGAGCCTAAAGCCGTACCCTCAGCTCCTGAGGCTGCACCTAAAGTCACCCCTGCTGAGCCTAAAGCCGTACCCTCAGCTCCTGAGGCTGCACCTAAAGTCACCCCTGCTGAGCCTAAAGCCGTACCCTCAGCTCCTGAGGCTGCACCTAAAGTCACCCCTGCTGAGCCTAAAGCCGTACCCTCAGCTCCTGAGGCTGCACCTAAAGTCACCCCTGCTGAGCCTAAAGCCGTACCCTCAGCTCCTGAGGCTGCACCTAAAGTCACCTCTGCTGCTGAGCCTAAAGCCCATCTAATCCCTGAGGCAGCGTGGCTGAGCCCAACGTGACTTCTCAAGCCGATACTGGTGCGCCAGGTTCCAACAGTGAAACAGTTGCGGTTGATTCGCAGCCTACCGCTTAGATCCTGAGGCGGCTTGCTTTGACCTGTACGGTGCCTGATTTTTAGCTCTCTAGTAACTAATTTTAACGCCTTTTAATCGCACATTTAATTGCTGCCTGTCTTACCCATCATTCTACAACCCGATGCTTTGTCGGTGCAGAAGCAAGCCGTAATAAATTCCATCGACGATTGAACTTTATTCCCCCACTTTGCCCGAGTAACCTTTTAGTACCTTTTACCCGTTTCAAAAGTTTTACCCACTGGGATGGAGCCTAATTTAAAGTATCAAGTCAACTATACTTAAACGTTTTAGGTTCACGAGGGTGGAGGCTTGGGGTTCAAAAACCGCGTCGGTCGGCGACTTTAGGCAAACTCACCATCCGTTTTGAATACCGTCTGAATTTAACTACCCCCTCCCACCCGCCTAACTGGCAGCTTCACCGCACTTCGAAGCCACTCACTTCAAACCTAACCACCCAGAATCGGATTTCGTCATATCCAACCCACCCGAACCCCAGCTGGCTCCACCCCTTAGCATTTAAGGTAAAGTTACAAAGTTGATATGGGCCAGTTTTAAACTCTCAACCTCCCTACCCCAAATAACCGGGTGGTATCTACTGGGCTATACCCCAAAACTTTACCCTAAATGCCGCCGTAGAGGGTATCGAGCTTCTTACGCGATACCGCTCGGAAAAGTCGAGGGTGGGTCAACTCGACCCACCAAACTGTAGCTTGTTGGTTGGAAGCTGGTGACGCCGCAGGTAGCTACCCCCAACTCGAACCGTGTTAGACTGGGGTCAGATCGGAAGGCTGGAGCCATGTAACTTGTAAGATCCCTAACCCCTTACGTTTGCCTATTTGAATCGCCTAGTGACGATATCTGGCTTGGCTAACCAAACCATCCCAGGTAACCGACCTGAGGTGTGAAACGTACCGGTTTTGATTTAAGGTAATCAGGTCGACCTCGAGTTTCTAACGCGTTTGGGTAACCCATTAAAGTTGGGCGGGTTGGGGTTTAACCTCGAAAAATGACCGAGTGGGTTGGCGTTTGGGGTAGACGGTCGTTCAACTATTTAGGGCCCCAAAGCTAACTCACCCCTCCACTTGGTTTGGCTTTCTAGACCGAAGGCGTCGATTGTTGGGTTTAGAGGGTTTAAAGCCTAGTGAGCCTCTAGTACAAAAAGGATCTAATCTGGAAGTAAGATGGGTTTTAGGTCGTTTGGTTTTAGCTACCGATTAAATGATGTTTAAGATGGTTGGAACCCATGTACAGGATAACTTCGCTATGCCTTTCCCAATCGCTAAACTCTGGCGTATTTTTCGCCCATCTTATATACCAGGCGATTAGATTGCTAGCTTAGTTACTTTAAATCTAAAGTGGATTTAAACTACTTAAATGACATGGAGGGCTATACCTATACAAACTGGATATTGGTTATGATGACTAATGTCTATCGACTATGCTAAAGAATATCTAAAAGTATAAAGCTAAAGGTTATACTTATATGATGATGGACATTGCCGGGACAAAGGGTAATTCGTCTAACTGTTATGGGATAAGCACAGGATCTCTGAAGGGCTCTGTATAAGAATATTAGAGATTTGGCACCAAGAGAAAAGTTTTCAGTGCCAAAATAGCTGTACCATTGAATCTTAGCTGGATAAGATCTTGGTCGAGACATCAATTAACTTTCGTCATGAAAGGGAGTACCCTTACCTATTAAAACTAAGATATTCGTATCTTGTAAGGTGGTATGTCGTCAAATAGAGTGGTATCTTTGAGCCCACAGATAAGATCCTCCTCATAAAATGACTTCCGCCATTTAACCAACCTCTAAGGAGATTTAAAGTGGGACTGGATTGATTTAGGAATCGATGGTATAGTTTAATTTATTTTTCATCAGTTATTAGTTTATCACAAGTGTCACTGAGCAATTGATCAACCAGCTCTCAAACCTTGAATCCCAACAAAGCGGTCAGGGAACTGGTATGTCAAGGAAAACCCTAGCTTCCCTAGTGGATGTTTAAGCGCCCAGGATAGTAGCTTCAGGTCACAGGGTTCCACCGTTCTGATAGGATGGGGATGAGAGGGTGACTGGGTTGGGAAAGAGGTTGTGGGTGGTGGAACAGTTGGTACAGGTGGCGGCCCTTTGAGTTTATTGCTCAATTTATATGGTTGTGACCCAAGCGATAACCAAACCTAGCATCACCAAGACTGTTACCGATACAAAAAGGTTGTGGCCCCCATAGGCCTTAATAGATTGTGGGAGAGTGGCATTTGATTTATTAAAAATAAATATAAGGATTTTGGGTTTATTATTTTATTACACTAATAAAAAGATCAACCCAACAACCTACTCTATGCAAGTGGTTATTGTGATGATCAAGGCTAAGCCTGATTACCACATTGCTTCAATATCCCCCTGTAGGATTACTAAGGCCTTACCTAGAGAACCCAAGGCATAAGAGGTTGGTAACATGTGAATCATTGGTTCTGTATGGTGGTTTCAATAGCTTCAGAGTTCCAAACAGCATAAAACTAGCAAACAAGAATGCCACAATTGGGCTAAAAATTATCAAATTCATATGCAAATTCTTTCCCAACGCCTCATGAGTACACTTGGCATAAGAAAACGCTTCCTGAAGAGGATGGGGTAAATTCAGAAGCCTCAGAATCTTCTGTAAAGCTCTTAAACATACAAGGATCATGGTGGCAACCAAGCTTCTACCCTATAAATATCCTGGCAGAAGTTGTGTAAATTTTTAATTTATCCTTTGACAATTTTATTTTTGATCAAATAGACCAAATTACCACAGATAATAGTCTAAACTTTAAAACATTTTAATTTTTTGAATCTGGCACCATTGGCATCATAAAGTACATCTCAGAGCTAAAAAAGGCTATCGTTTACATTCTGCAGCTCCCTAGAGACAAAACTAACCGCTTGCTTCCAGTTTAGGACGTAATCTGATATGGCCACACATTATAAGATGCCAGTATAGCCAACAAACACAATTTTATATATATAAGGTGCTTTATCCTTCTTAAGGGCTTTGAATTCAGCCCTGTCAGTAAACCTCATTCAGCAACCATTATAAGATAGTGTCCATCATATTAGATAAAGGTTATACTCCATTCCTCTTTTCCCATGGGTGATGATTCAGATTCATGAGAAAAACAAGCCTCCATTTTTGGCCAGTTTCTTACTCTTAACAACTATTCTCCTTCATTGGTTATGGTCTTAGTTGTCATCTCTTCTTTGAATGAGAGATTATTGCCCACCTGTTTACCTCAAAGAATATCTGGATTTTCACTCCCAGAACCATCTCTTTGTAATGGTCAAGGCGTTGCCTGACTGCCACATTGCTCTAATCTTCCCCAGGGCAATGATCAAGGCCAAGGGAGCACAATAGCTAAAAATTTCTTAAATGGCAATCTGATGAATCAGATGCCTCAAAATCAAAGCTAAATGAAAATTGCAAGGCTGATGAGGAAGGAAAGCCTTGAAAATGGTACTCTGGCCAACCAGATGCTGCCAAATCAGATATTACTAAATGCGGTGATGAGGAAGCAGACCCTCAGACATGAATTTCTGGCCAACCAGGGGCAGCCAAGTCTGGTGTCCCAAAATGTATTGACAAGGATGAAAATCCTTGTAAATGGCACTTTGGCCAACCGGATGCCACCAAATCAAATATTTAAAAATAGGGTGATGAGGATAACCCTCTTAAATGGTGCTCTGGCCAATCGGATGCCACCAAACCCCTGATAGCAATATCTAGGAATATGGACAAAGAGAATGGCCTGAGCTTTGAGAACAATTTGAAGCCAAATAATAAATGCGGAAAAGTCTCTGCAACTGCAAGGGTACCTGGCCCTAGTTCTGGAATGGGTCTCAACAAGGAAATTGAGGGTCTAGATCCTCAGGTTATACCTGTTGTTGAGAAGACTCCTGCAGACTCCGCGGAGAACAAGATCCGCTCTTCTCCCTAAGCTCAGTATAAATCTGAGCTGACAAAACTGTTAAGCAGTTTCATCTTCTATAATATTTAGTTAACTTAATAAAATCAAAAATAAATTTTTGAAATTGAAAAACAGTTTTATTGAGGCCTTAAGGGAAACTGCACATAGACCACAGCTTGGACTTTGATAAGTCCATTGAGTCTTTATATGCTCTTTCTGGGGGTCAGACCTTCTTGCTGAGCACCAGTATAGTCCTGACTGTGGCACAAACTTTCATAGTAAAGTGCTTCCCACATAGTCAGATTAGGGACATTTCCACAGAAGGATTATTCTTCCTGTGGGCACTTACCTGGGCACTCTTGCCTAACTGCTTTGTGGCAATGTTCAGAGACCCCATCTGACACATTAGACAAAACTCATTCAACATGGTGTCCTTATTCTTGGATATGATGGACAAGCCGTCAGAACGCGCCTTGCCTGCATGGTATAAGCACCCAACCGCGTTTCTGATGGTCATCTTTTCTTTCCTGTTCCTCTTAAGAGAAGTTGCCCTTTTCCTTCCCTCCCGTGGACATATCCAAATCTACTCTCATTCTGAGCAGCCCACATCAGAATTTTGAAAGGCCCTTACTCCAGGGGAGCTGAGCACCTTACATGCCACCTTCTCACGTGTGAAACTTCAGGCCCAGCTGAGCACTGCCTCAGGAGGAACTACCCCAGTGTTACTCCAGATTGCTCAAATAGTGACTGCTCTGCCCAGAAACATAGCAGATTGATTCACTGAGATTTTGGAAGCCCAGTCGGTGCACCCTCCCACCTTGGATGAATGTCTCCAGTTGGTTGAGAGGGCAGCCACACCAAATGACTCCCAAGACGCAGCATGGTCAGCCCTCCTAAACCTCACACAATGAAAGATGTCAGTCATGGAGTACACCCAGGTGTACCGCCCTTTGGCTAAGGCAGCCAAGGTCACCTCTACCCAGATTTCACGGATGTTCCACCAGAATCTACGTCCTGACATCCTCACTGCCATGGCTGCCACTTGCCTAGGAGCCACCCTCGATGAGGAAATTTCAGTCACAACCCAGGTGGAGGGCCAACTAGCATTAGCTCAGGAAAAATCCCATCCCATGTTATAACATGGGAAGCTCCGTGGACGCCGAGATGAGTCAGAGCTGGTTTCCAGCACCTCGCAGGAGCCCTCACAAGGATCACCCTCCAGCTCTGCCAATGGGGTGAACCCCTCTGAGAACCCCAAAGAGGGCAACCCCAGTCCTTCCTACAACTTCCGCCCTACTCCCACGCGCGTTGCTGCAATCAATAAAGGAAATACCTCATTTTATCTCTGTCCCCTACTCGTTACAGCTTTGGGGAAGAAAGGGGAAGAGGGAGGATCAATTTTGGGCGCTGGTAGACACTGGAGCAGAGGACAACTATCTGGACTACGGGTTAGCTAAAGAAATGAAGCTGGAGATAGAATGGAAGGGAGCTGTTACGCTTGCAGACACCCCAAAAACGGTGGCCAGTTGGAAGGTTAAAGCCCAGATGATGCTGCGGCAGGGGCCTCACACTTTCCAAGAATCATTTAGTGCTACTAAAAATCTGCCACACCCCATAATCCTGGGCATGCATTGGTGGCATAAGTACTCCCCTCAGTTCAAACTGCAGGAGCGCCTAGTCATGCTACACCCCAAGGGCCAACCTCCAGTGGCGCTAGATTTCTTCACCACTGGTGGAGGGAAGCCTGGGGTGAACGCAGTATTGGGGCTGAAGCCAGGGGTGGACATTCCTAAAGAATTTCGCACATACACCCACCTGTTCCAGAAGAACCAAGCTCCCTCAACAACCTCAAATGGGCCTTTCCCTTTTACTTTCAAGTTCAAAAAGGATGCGGAGCTTCCCAAGGGTTGCCCCATCTACCCTTTAACCTGAAAGTGAAGGCAGCCCTAGAAGTTTATGTCAAGGAAATGCTAGAGCATGGGATGATCGTTCCATCTAAGTCTCCAGTGGTGTCACCTATACTCCTAGTCCTGAAAGCAAGTGGCGAGCTCCGCCCATGTGTGGATTATCAGTGGCTGAACGCAATAACTGATTCTGACCCCTACCCCAATCAATTGATGGAGACCATCTTTCAGATGATCTCAGGTAGTCAGGTTTTCACCAAGTTGGACCTGGTCGATGCAGTCACCAAGTTCCTGTAATCGCAGAACAACAGTATACAGCTTTCAAGTGCCACTTAGGGGTCTTTGAGTACAAGGTGATGCCTTTTGGCCTCAAGAACGCCACAGCAGTATTCCAGTGTACCATAGACAATGCCCTAGGTAACCTAATTGGGAAATGTTGTGTGTCATATATGGATGATATCCTTGTGTTTTCCAAGACCAAAGAAGATCACAAAGGCGATGTGCTGAGCGTGCTGGAGGCCCTCAATAAGGCGAACCTCCGCTTGAAGCCATCAAGATGTGAGTTCTACAAGGACTCTGTCTCCTTCTTGGGGAACGTAGTCTTCCAAAAGGGAACAGCCATATGCCCTGACAAGTTGAAGGCAGTGAAGGAGTGGCCAGCCCCTAAAGATAGAACTGGTGTTAGAAGCTTCCTGGGCATGGTGAAATTCCTGAGAAGGTTTGCAAAAGACCTCTCCAAGACGGTGGCACCCTTAAACTGTTTGATGGGGAAGGTGCCGTTCCATTGGGGAGAAGAGGAGGAGAAAGCTTTTCAAACCATCAAGGAGAGCCTTATGAAGGAACCAATACTAGACTACCCTGACGCCAACCGCCCTTTCATAGTGGAAACTGATGCCTCAAACTTTGCAATTGGGGCATTTCTGTTGCAAGAGGGGGAAGATGGGGTAGACCATCATGTAAGCTATTTTAGCAGGAAAATGCTGCCCGCTGAGACAAACTATCCTGTGTATGACAAAAAGCTCCTAGCTATTGTATCAGCTTTGGAGGAATGGCAGCATAACCTACTATACACCAGACACCCCTTCACCATCAGAACAGACCACCGCGCCCTCAAATTTTACAAGAGTCCAAAGCGCATGAACCAGCGCCCGGCCAGGTGGCACCTAGAACTGGCGCCTTATGGCTTCAAGATTGTGTACAAGCCAGGGGAGAGCAACCTCATCCCAGATCTCCTAAGCAGGGACCCAGGAAAGTTCTTCCTGAGGGAGGAGCTGGATGCATACAACACAGAAACTTTGTTGCCCTCAAATGTGTTTGCTGTCATCCAAAATGCCACCCATGAACTGAAGGACAAGCTCCAGGTCACCCAGCGAAGCTCAAAATATGGGGCCACACTGTGGAAGGACCTGGAGGAGGGGGTAAAGAATGAAAAGCATAGGAATTTCTGCAAAAAGAAGGGCCTTATACTCCACAAAGAGCGCCCATGGCTGCTGTTGGGAAGTTGATATGATTGGACAAAACGATACACTTATTGGCAGATCAGAGGGGATTGAGACGAGTCTCAAGATTTACAAAAAAGGGATA
This sequence comes from Massospora cicadina, assembly GCA_022478985.1. Lineage (NCBI taxonomy): Eukaryota > Fungi > Entomophthoromycota > Entomophthoromycetes > Entomophthorales > Entomophthoraceae > Massospora > Massospora cicadina. The sequence goes on from JAKSZP010004410.1 coordinate 70,852, forward strand.
CATGAATTATATTTGAGCGAAATAAGGCATTCAGTGAATTAAGAGGATTTATGCCAAGACTCGATAAAAATGAGAGTAATTTGAAAAGAGAAGAATAGAAGATTGCTAACTGAGGATGCATCCGGCTGGGAAACTGAGGTATAAAGAGTCTTATGGAAGATTAATGGGGATAGGCTTTTTATGAGAAAAGGGAGCGCGCGGATAAGTCTGCAATCTATATTAAAATAAAGATTGAAATAAGGGGCGATAGCTCCATAAATATTTTATTGAGTTTTATTATAAGTCAGCAATCCTCATATCATCCGATTTGGTTGCTCAGTGGCTCATACCCTGTGCAAAACCAACTTGGCAGAATTGAGCCCAACCACCAAGAATTAACAGTGGTGCTCATCATCTAATTACAACCTCATCAATGGTACTTATGGTGCAACCAGCTCGCTTTGATGGGGGACTACCCCCAGTGGTTGAATTAACTCACTATGTGAAACTGAAGCTTGCTTTGGATACCTTACTTTAGGTGCAAAAAGTGCTGTTTCAGGAGAATGGAAGAATATTACTGAGCAGCTTAACCATGCCTTCCGCCAACTGCTTCTGGTAGGTGACCATGCCAACCAACTTGCCAACCTTTTGAGCAGCATGATGGAGCGGCTAGACTGTGCGGAGTATAAATTAGATAAGGTCGTTAAGGAAAAAGAAATCTGCAGTGACAGGCTGCCCTCATTTAACTGTGATGGTAACATACATGGGTTTTTCAAGCATTTTGAGTTTGCCATAGAGGGGGCTTCTGATCAATAAAAAGCTAAACTATTGTTATATGCGTTGGATGTTTCAAGTGCTGATCAAGTTACTTGTTATCTTAAAGACAGTACTGTAGCGTACCAAGAGGTGAAAAATACTGTAATTTGTCTGTTTGGGGGCAAAGCGAAAATGGCTCAATTCAAGGAAGACTTTTTAACAATATCTTTTCAAAAAATGAGTCTTTAACACAATTTGCGAAGCAATTCACTAATGAGGCTCATGTGTTGTTGGGTGCCAATGTCTTATCTAATGAGGAGGTGGTTATAGTGATGACGGCGGCTGTCAAACCATATTGGGAACTCTATAACGCTATGTCCCATGTGTTGGATGGGGATACTGGACTCATTTGAATCATGAACGCTTTACATCAGCTCTCCACCACAAACAGCGCCCCCAACATAGCCCAAAAAATTGCTGTTGCCCCCGCTTCAACTCTTGTGGAATATAGTCCACAGTGACTGGGTTATCAGCCGCTGGAATGGATTCGTCCCTCACATTCTTCCACCCCAAACTATATACGCGCACCTTTTATGAACACTTGCTTCCAGTGCGGACAAAGAGGGCATTATGAAGCCAATCGCTCTAGCCACCCAAATGCTACGCAATGTCAACAGCAATAATTGAGCAGGGAAAAGCTTGAGCGGAGTAGAGATGGGACACTCTATCTCCACTAAGTCCAATTTACTTGTTCCCAAAAATCCCCAAACGTCTTTTTGGGTAGAAATTGAACCTCAATCAGATGATGTGTTATACCAGCAGCTTTCGTTGGATACCCCTGCTTCCACTTCCATGAGTAAAGGCTCACCCCATTGGGCTGAGCTTCACCAAGATGTGCAGAAGCCATATGCATGGCAGATCCTGGAACAGACTGGCATTAGAAACTCAGATCCTTCACCAAACGTCGCTCCTTTAGTAGGGGTTAATGTAGCCATTCCAGTAGAGAAAATCGCTAGTGAGTATCCTCAAGTTGGCATGGTATTTCTTCTTTTTTGAGTAGCACAAAGCCCTTGAACATACAAGCAATAAACACCGATGATTCTTCTTACTCGGAATGTACTTATTGTGACATATTTGTTCAAAACACAAAAATCCGCGCTATCATAGACATGGGAGCACCTGTGAACATAGTCTACACTCAGTTGGTGGCTAAACTTATGTTGAAACTGAATGTGGACCATCGCATAGTATTTGGGACTGTGGGAATGCACTGTGTTGGAAGGAGCATATATAACGTTGCCTCTACAATTTTGGTCAGTCCAGGTGTCCGCTCCAGCAGTGGTTTTGCCAAATAACCACTACGATATGTTAATTGGTGCAGCTTTTATGAGGAAATTTGGCGTTTTGATAAATATGGCGGAAGAAACCCTTACCATGTTCAGCCAACGAATCCCAGTATATTTTTCCTCTGGTGGAATTCCAATGGATAGTGGACTAGGATACTCCCCAACCAGATATATGAGTACAAAGGAATCCCGCTTCAAGCAAAGTGCGCTTTAAGCCTACCATCTGGACACTAGAGCATAGTGGGAACTGGGCTGGAAATTGATATCCCTAAGGGG
>JAKSZP010004411.1:0-73019 GCA_022478985.1 Massospora cicadina
CAGCCAGAGCCCACAGCTGATGGCCACTGTTTCCACTTTAGAAAAGTTCCATGCGGAAAAAGTTTATGCACATAAGAAAAGGAGGTTGGTTGACTAATGTAAGGAGAGAGTCTATAACTCTCCAGTTCCCAGTGTGGTGGTGCTCAGTGCACAGGCCCAACATCATTTAACTAGCCGTTAGTGCCAGATGGATTAGAGCTCAGCAGAGGGTGCTGGAGCAATAACCGCTGAGGCATAATATTGTGAATTTTATGATAAAATCCCATAGAAGGGCGACGCGGTGCACATATTGGATGGGTTTAGGCAGCCCAGCTTGGAGGGATCCTGGGTGGACAAACGGTGCACAAGGGGAGAGCGTAATGGTATCTGCAATAGCAAGTGGAATGAAATGTGAGACCTCCTCGAAGAGGTTTGTGCACAGGAGCATTTAGAATATCAGAAAATAAAAATAATTTAAAACAGTGGATAGGTTTATTTAGGAAGTTGACCAACATGAAATGTTGGTCAGGGGAAAAAGTATTTAGCTCAGATGGGGAAGTAGGGGTTATGTCGCAGTGGGCCCAAGCAGCGACTTGCCAATAGGGCAATACTTCCATTCAAGTTAGTACAATAGACTGAAACCAACTTCACTCGAGTTATTGACTGAAGTTGAATTTGAACCAAGCGCATTATCTCATAGCAGGAATGGGTTTTGAACCCTTGTTCTGAAACTAAGTAAACTGAACTATCCGCCTTAATTTGGTAGATAGTTTGTTTTAACGCTTGAGCTAACATCAGGGGCTGGGAGTTTGGCGCACCACTGGTCCCAACCTGGGCATATTTTGCCTGGACCCAGCGTTGGTCCAGGGTGTTCTTCAGGCCAGAAAGAGCCTGCAACCTCACCTTCTGGGCCTCTAGACGCCCAGCCTTGTCTTTTGGGTTAACCCCCACTATTATGTCATGTTCACATGACATAAGCCCTCAATTTCTTACCTATATGCCAACTTGAGTTGTAGTATATAAATTTATTGCGGGGAAGGCCGACCATGGGATGGACACTTCCAAATATGACTCAGGACAGATAAACTTAGTACTGGGGGAGGCACCCCAGAGAAGCGATGCTATCTCTTGTTGCCAGCGGGAACGCCACTTATGGGGAGGGAATGTGTGAAGGGGCCGTAGCCACTATTGAGCATGTGTGGAGGAAGGGGTCTGATTTGATGAACCAGACTGGGAACCAGGAGACCAGCTGTTGGCGACGCAGTGGGAGGTACCCAAACATCCATGCTTGAAAGTGGTCCACCAAATGAGACCGGAATCTGTGGACAGTTTCTGGGAGGGTGGGGGTGGAGCCTTCGATGGCATCTAAGATAATCGTGTGGATGGTCCACATGATGATTGCAACCACCAGAGCAGGGAGGGAGGGTGGAAGGGAGGAGGCCATTGATAGAGCAAACATATCTCTTGACAGACTGAAGGGATGCGTTTGATCCTGGCCCAGCAGACGTTGAACTTCACGCCATATCACTTTAGAGGTGGGGCACTTATCCAGGCGGTGGAACAGCGTTCCATACTGGCTGCACATGACACAGGATGAGTGTAAAGCGTTAGAGCGCTCAGCCTTACGATACACCCGCCTCAGGCAGCGCCACACATGATAGCGGACTTGAGGCTGCAACAAAGGGTGATGTACATATTTCCAGATTGTTTTTTGGGTCTCAATGGAATAAAGGATGTCCATCATGTCCAGGTAGTCCACCCTGGATAGGACATGGTGCCTAATGGGGATCACGCCATCATGGATGGGTAGCCCCTGTACCTCTTGTGTGAACTGAGGAGAGGGGTGGCCTCTTTGGGTTGTATGTCCGCTAATATGAATTCTCCACTTTGCGCTCCGCATGGAGAGTAGGATTCGTTTGTAGTGGGTTTTTATCCCGTGAGGACCTGTGGCCGATGTGTGTGATGCGAGGTATTTCATCAGGAAATGGGGGTTCGATGGATTGTTGAGGCCCAAGGCTCAGGAGAAGTTGGAGCGGGCTGCGCGGGACCAGTGTTGAGATGGGAGTATAGGAGCGGTGACAGCCGCGATCCAGGTGCCCAGGAGCTTGGCAACATGGGATTTGAAGTCAAGCAGGCCCATGCCACCATGATGATGAGGGCCAAACATGACCTCTAGCCACACTGGTGGAGGGCGGCCTGACCAAAGCTATCCTTGCAGCAAGGCATACAAGGATTTGAAGAAGCTTGGGGAGAAGGGGATGGCGTGGGCTCCGAACCAGACTTTGGATAGGAGCATAGAGTTGGCTAAAACAACCCTGCCAGTAACGGAAGTAGGGTGGGCTCTGAGAGAGGCGATTTGCTTCGTCACGTTGTCCAGAATATGGCACTCCATTACTGCTGACGTGTATCCGCCTGCCTCCATCCACACGCCCAGATGGCGCACCGGTCCTATGGTAGGACGTGGCACGAAGGGGAGCACCAGTGGAGCGGTGTGTGTTGAGTTAGTAAGGCGTGGACGTGGGCAAGCAGATGAGCTGGGTTGGGAACTAATTGCTGGGGCCCAGCAGTTCTGAAACTGACCAAGGAGGATGATTTCGGTTATGGAGGCGTTCAGTGCCGCGTTGCTTACCCGGGAATATTCCTGTATGAGAGCTTCAAGCGTACGTGCATCTTGATTATTAGATACACCAACCACACAATCATCTGCGAACGCCAATATCTTGAGTGGGGCTTGGCCTGGCACATGGACCCCAGTGAGTTGAGCATTCGCATTTCGCAGTAGTGGGTCAAGGCTGAAGTTGTATAAGAGTGGGCTGAGGGGGTCCCCTTGGAGTAGGCCCCTTTGAGGGCGGACTACTTCCATTAGGAAGCCAGGGCCACGCACTGCCATTGTTGCAGATTCCGTGAGCAGCATCACCCAGTTGATGAAGCGAGGGGGTAGGCGGAATTGATGGAAGCAGGCCCTTAGGTATTCCCAATTTACTCTATCATAGGCCTTTTGTTGGTCCAAGAATACAAGTGCCCCAGATGCTGTGGACTGACATACATTAGCCACAGAGTGCACGTTATCCCAAATTGACCTTCTGGGGATGAAACCGAATTGTTCTGGGGAGATGGTGGCAGATGCTACAGTCCCTAATCAATTAGCCGTAATTTTTGTTAAAATTTTGGTGTCTGTGTTTGTTAGAGAAATGTGGCACCAGTTGGCTAAGTCAAGCTTATCCCCTTTCTTGAAGAGTGTGACAGTAAATGCCTCATGTCCTCCTGGTAGGAGGCGCGTTTCCAACAGGCTTTGGTTAAGTGAGGCAAGCAGAGGTGGGGATATATATTTGAAGTACTTTTTGTAGAACTCATATGGAATGCCATCTGGGCCTGGGCATTTTCGGTTTGGCGCACCACAAATGGCTGTCTATAATTTTTTTGGAGTAATTAAATTCATTATTTCTGGGTATCAGAAAATGGTGCGGATATGAGCTCAGTCAAAAAATTCCGCCACTTCAGCTGGCTGAATTGGTTCAGCTCAGTACAACTCGGAGTAATATTTTTGCATTTCAATTGCCATCTCAGCCAGTGTATCCACAATAGAACTATCCAATCTTCGCACCTGTGTGCAGGCCACGCTCTGGTGTGGTGAAAATTTTTTTTAAAGAAATATGCGGTGCACTTGTCACCTTTTATGATGCATGTGGCCCTGTATTGAACACAAACCTGATGTTTATGTTGCCTTTTGAGTGCATTGAGGTGGGTGGCTGCCTCCGCCCACTTCCAGCCCCATGCAGGGCTGTATCCTGTAGCTGGAATGTTGGACTCCAGGTGTGCCAACTCTGCCAGAGCACGCGAATTGACAGCTGATGTGGCTCATGAGTGTCTGGAAGAGAGGTGGCAAGAGTGTCGGATGGTGTCCTCTTTGAAAGTTGCCCATGTGGAAATAGGGTCCGCACAAAATGGTGCAACAAACTTTTTTGCCAAAGTTGCCTCTTCCACCCATGTGGAAAATCCTGGTGACGCGAGCTCGGGGGGGGCAGATTTTGCACCAATGTGGGGCCTTAGCAACTGTGACAAGTAGGTGGTAGGTTATTGAGACCAGTCGGTGTTCAGAGAATTCCATTTTCATTGTTTTGAAGTGGGAGATGTGGGGTTGGAATTTTGCCAGCGTTAGAATAAAGTCAATGTGGGTCATGGACCTTAATTTGGCCATTGTGGATGTGGGGATGCGTCATGTTTTCGAGCAGCGGGGCATGTCACAGCAGCGCATCCATTAACCCAAGGGTGGCCTTTAGAACGCGTAGCTCTATGTGACCCTGTGGGGCGTGGGGTGAGGGAGGCCACCGGTCTGTTGGTGAGGTTAGCTAACAGTTCATGTCGCTGACTAGGAAAGAATCAGGGGTAGTGGGAGGGATTTGACCAATGAGAAAATTTCCTGACACTTGTGTGCACCATTTGGGGCATAGATGTTGATGATTGCATGCACTATGTCATCCCACGAGAAGGTGACGACGAGCACTCAGCCATTTAGGAATGTTTCTGAGGATACAAATTTGAAAAAATTATATTTCTGAATTAGCACCCACAGTGCTTCAACCAAAAGGATAGGGATGGGAGGAGCATTGTTTTCCGAGTTTCCTCAGAACCTTGTGGACAGTGGGACTCCTGGATGGCCAGGATATCCACGGGTAATTGTGTTGTAAAAAACTCAGTTTCCTAGCCTGGGATGGGGAGGCCTTGAGTCCGGCGATATTCAATGTCCCTAAAGTGAAGGTTTCCCCCATCGCACCTTAGGTGTGAGGGGGTGGGCCCCTGGGCCCACCAGCCTCTTCTAGGTCCCCATGGGCTTTCACAGCAGCGCGGGTGTTAGCAGCAATGCTATTGGAGTTTTTGTTGATTTTTGCGGAAAGAGTCACGTTGGCTTTGGCCTTCACTTTTTGCTTTCCCAACGTTGGACAAATTTTTTGTGGTGCGGATGAGTTTGGTGCACCGTTGAGCAGGTCAAATTTTTTTTTCAGTTGGGATAGGTCCCAAGTCAGTTTTGACTGGAGCTTGGGTGCAACAATTGAGTGAGATTGAGTCTCCCATCAGATCCTCGGATTGAGTGGCCCACTCAGCATGGGCTTCCCAATCTGATTGGTTGATGGATTCCTGAGTTGCTTCCGCTGCAAAGGTTTCCATGTCCTCCTGGCGTTGTGAGTGTGGGATAGCAGTGGTGGCCTTGGCCGTTTCCTTGGCCGCGGCCCTATGGGCCTGCTTGGCCTTCTTCCATTCTTGCGGGGAGATAGGCTTTACCAATAGGTAGCAGCCTTGTGCTCCCCACGGGAAAGCCTCCTTGGTGCTTGCAGTTGGTTCGTAGTGCGCCTCTCCATTGGCCATGGCCGCTGAGGGGTGCTCTTGGAATGTGACGCCCTCCTTGATGGGGCATGCGTGCGCCTTATGGCGAACGCGTCACAGTGGGTGCAAATGGGGCGCGCGCTGTCCACGGTCACCCAGAATGGGTGGGTGGTATGCCCTGCAATATCAATAAAAGTGGAGTGCAGGATCTGGGTTAGGTCCTTCGTGATCTCCTCAGTTGGGGTCAGAACTGCAATGGCTTTGCCGGTGCACAAGTGTGGCATCAGTGTGAAGCATTGCATTTTGAAAGATTGTATTTCGCCATATATGGCGAGACCATCTTTCAGGTGTTTTTCCATAATGTCACGTTTTACCGTAGTAGGCAAAAAGTCAAACGTGAGGAAAATTTGGTTTGATTTTGTCCATCTGTGCGTTTGGTTTCGATGACCCATTGCCCTTTGGGGAGGGCGACCACTATGCGCACCGCTGCAGCCTCATCTGCTGCTTTTTTGCTTTTGAAACCTAGGTCCAGACAACCGCGTGACATGGAGTGAGGTGCAATGTACACCGCAGTTGGGAAAATTTTGTGTACATCTTCACAAAAGTTTTCCCATAAGGCTGTTTTTTGGATGTCCAGATACACGCGGACTCTGAATTCCACCAACAAAAGTGGTTGGGAGTGTGGCGTGTTGATGTACTGGTTGCATCGTGCTTGCCATGCGAGTATCTCCAGGGAAATCATGACCACCGGTTTTTTAAGGTTTTTGTCTATTCTGCCAGATTCTCTGGGGCGTTTTTGAACGTTGGAGGCCGCGGGCCTTCCACCTGCTCCTCTTACCTTGCTTGCCCAACTGCTCCCTGACATGGGCGCAGACTAATCTCCTCTGTGAGATTATCAAATTAGATTCAGTCTTGAATTGAATAGGTTGCATAAGTGATTGAAAAAGAAAGAAAAGTTAGAAAAAGGTTTGAGTTGTAGTATTAATACTATAAGCTTTATTGGTCATATTGCCACCTAATTGTTAAAAATGTTTTTAGCCACATTGTTAATTAAAACATGTATACCAAGTTATAATTGATCTCTTACCACCCTGGTGCCAAACCATAAGGCACTTGTTATTATTAATTTAACTTGGTTCTGCGGCCATGTAAACTTGAATCCTTCTTTTTATTTAATCTACATTGCCTCCATGTTAGCATAAAACTATTGTTACTTGTTTTATTATTATTCTCTTCAGACAGTAAAGAAGTTTTGTTATCAGTAGTCCAAAATACTAGTAGGTGAAATGACCCAAAAATTAGGCTATATTTTTTCCATGTTTTTAGAATATTTAGGATAATAACCAATATTCTTAAGTGCTTTGTAGCTACCAGGCAGCTAATACCAATAAGAATTGAATTCCTAAAGTTATATATATGAAAGGACTTTTTTATTTTTAGGGGATCTCTATTGTTCTAAAATGCGTTGCTAAATAATTACACAAAGAGAGAACAACAAACTCAAGGACCCATCTACCACCAGAAAACTAAGCTTCTATGGTGTGCAAGTTTTTTTTTCAATGAAAAACTTCGTTGCATTAGTTTAGATTAAATCTGTTATAAATTAGCGGAATTGTTGAGATGCTGTAAAAATTTGCTGAAGGGTATTATCAGTAAACAACCTCAATAAACTTTTTACTGCACAGGTTTGGTTTCTTGTGCACTTCATCTGTGTTGTATAGTATATTAGATTTTGGTTATAATAGTATGACAACTATTATCCGTAGTTGAGTGTGAATTCATATATCTTGGCCCAACGTTTGGCCAGTATTCCCACTTGAAATACTTGAGATGTCGTGACCTAGGGATTCGTTCCCTCATTCTGTCCAACCCAATCTTCTCTGAGATCCCCTGGTGACAATCTCTTTGGTCCAACACACAATCAGCAGCAATCCTCAATTGTTTCTCCTTCTTCTCTAGATCCCCGCTCATACCTTTACTCTTTTCTCTAAGAGTCTCTCAATTATTTCAATTTATTGTGGGGAAGGCTGACCAGGGGACAGATACTTCCAAAAGTAAACATGAAAGAAAACGAAACTTAGTAACAGGGAAGGCACCCCAGAGAAGAGATGCTATCTCCTGTTGCCAGCGGGAACGCCACTATGGGGAGGAGGGGGAACGTGTAAAGGGGCCATAACCACAATTGAGCACGTGTGGAGGAAGGGGTACGAGTTGATGAACCAAACTGGGAACCAGGAGGAGACCAACTGATGGCGACGCGGTGGGAGGTACCCAAACATCCATGCTTGAAAATGGTCCACCAAATGGGACCAGAATCTGTGGACAGCTTCTGGGAGGGTGGGGGTGGAGCCTGCGATGGCATCCAAGACAATCGTGTGGATAGTCCACATGGCGATTGCAACCACCAGAGAACAAAGGGAGGGTGGAAGGGGGAGGCTATTGATAGGGCAAACATATTCCTAGACAAACTGGAGGAATGTGCCTGATCCTAGAAAAGCAGACGTTGGACTTCGCGCCATATCACTTTAGAGGTAGGGCACTTCTCAAGGCGGTAGAACAGCGTTCCATACTGGCCACATATGACACAGGATGAGTGTAAAGTGTTAGAGCGCTCAGCCATATGGTACACCCACCTCAGGCAGAGCCACACATGGGAACAGAGAAATGAGGCAGCAACAGGGGGTAGTGTGCATATTTCCAAATAGTCTTATGGGTCTCAAGGGAATAAGGGCTGCCCATCATGTCCAGGTAGTCCACCCTGGATAGGACATGGGGCCGTGTGGGGATCAAGCCATCTTGAATGGGTAGCCCCTGTACCTCCTGTGTGAACTGAGGAGAGAGGCGGCCTCTCTGGCCTGTGTGTCCACAAATACGGATTCTACACTCAGTGCTCCGCATGGAGAGGAGGTTTCGTTTGAAGTGGGGTTTAGTACCATGAGGACCTGTGGCTGATGGGTGGGAAGCCAGATATTTCATTAAGGAGTGAGGGTTCGACAGATTGGTAAGGCCAGGGCGTGGGAGAAGTTGGAGCAGGCTGTGTGGGACCAGTGTTGGGAGGGGAGCATAGGGGCGGTGATGGCTGCAATCAAGGTGCCCAGGATCTTGGCAGCATGGGCTTTAAAGTCGAGCAGGCCCATGCCACCATGATGACAAGGGCCAAACATGACCTCAAGCCACACTGGCAGTGGGCAGCCTGACCAGAGCTACCCTTGTAGAAGGGCATACATAGATTTGAAAAAACCTGGGGAGAAGGCGATGGAGTGGGCTCCAAACCATACTTTGGAGAGGAGCATAGAGTTGGCTAAAACAACCCTGCCATTAGGGAAAGTAGGGTGGGCTCTGAGGGAGGCGATGCGCTTCATCACGTTGTCTAAAATATGACTTTCCATTACTGCTGAGGCATACCCGCCTGCCTCCACCCACACGCCCAGATGGCGGACAGGCCCTATGGTAGGGCGTGGCATGAAGGGGAGCACAAGTGGGGCGGTGTGGGTTGAGCAGGGAAGGCGAGCACGTGTGCGAGCAGATGGGTTGGGCTGGGCACTGGTCGCTGGGGCCCAGCGGGTTTGATACTGACCAAGGAGGATGATTTCGGTTTTGGAGGCGTTCAGTGCAGCATTACTTACCTGGGAATATTCCTGGATGAGAGCTTCAAGCGCGCGTGCATCTTGATTATCAGACACCCCGACCACACAATCATCTGCATATGCCATCATCTTGACTGGGGCTTGGCCTGGTGCATGGACCCCAATGAGGCGGGCATTCACATTTTGAAGTAGTGGGTCAAGGCTGAAGTTATATAAGAGTGGGCTAAGGGGTCCCCTTGGAGTAGGCCCCTTTGAGGGCGGACTACTTCCTTGAGAAAGCCAGGGCCACGCACTGCCATTGTTGCAGATTCTGCAAGCATCATCACCCAGCTGATGAAGCAAGGGGTAGGCGGAATTGATGGAGGTAGGCCCTGAGGTATTCCCAGTTTACTCTATCATAGGCCTTCTGTTGATCTAAGAATGCAAGTGTCCCAAAGGCTGTGGACTGGCACGCATTGGCCACAGAGTGCACGTTGTCCCAAATCGACCTTCTGGGTATGAAACCAATTTGTTCTGGGGAGATGGTGGCAGAGGCATCAATCCCTAGACGGTTAGCCATGATTTTAGTTAAAATTTTTGTACCCTTGTGAGTTTAAAGAAATAGGGCGCCAGTTGACTAGGTCTAGATTATCCCCTTTCTTAAAGATTGCGATTGTGAAGGCCTCTTGCCCTCCTGGTAGAAGGCGCGTATCCAGAAGGCTCTGGTTAAGGGAGGCAAGCAGCAGTGGGGATAGATATATGAAGTACTTCTTATAGAACTCATAAAGAATGCTATCAGGGCCTGAGCATTTCCAATTTGGTGCATCGCAGATGGCGGACCAGAGTTCATCTGGAGTAATCAAATTCATTAACTCCAGGTATTGGGAAACGGTGCTGATGTGAGTGCTATCAAGAATTTCGCCATTTCAGCCAGCTGAATTGGATTAAATTGGTACAACTCGGAGTAATACTTTTTTTAGTACTAGATGGTCCCAACCCAAGGGGGATTTCGGAGTAATACTTTTGTATTTTGATTACCACCTCAGCTAGTGTATCCACGACGGAATCATCCAACCTCCACACCTGTGTGCAGGCCACGCTCTGGCGCGGTGCGAAGAATTTTTTAAAAAATAAGCGGAGCATGTGCCGCCCTCTGTAATGTGTTTGGCCCTGTACTGAACACAAACCCAATGTTTGTGTTGCCTTTCAAGCACGTTGAGGTGGGCGGCTGCTTCTGCCCACTTCTGGCCTCAAGCAGGGCTGTAGCCTGTGGCTGGGATGTTGGACTCCAGGTGTGCCAACTTTTCCAGAGCGCGCGAGATGATGGACGATGTAACTCATGAGCGTCAGGAGGAGAGGTGGTGAGAGTGGTGATGGTGTCTTCTTTGAAGGCTGCCCATGTGGAGATGGGGTCTGCGCAAAACGGTGTAATAAACTCTTTTGCTGAAGTCACTGATTCCACCCATGTGGAAAATCCTGGTGACGCGAGTTCAGATGGGCAGAGTTTGCACCAATGCGGAGCCCTAGCCACTGTGATGGGTAAGTGGTAGGGCTAATAAGACCAGCCGGTGATCAGAGAAATCAATTTTTGATATGTGGAAGTGGGAAATATGGAATCAAAATTTCGCCGGCATGAGGATAAGGTCAATTCAGGAAATGGACCTAATTGGCCATTGTGGATGTGTGGGCGCGTCATGTTCTCAAGCAGTGGAGCTTGCTACGGCAGCGCGTCATACAACCCAAGGGTGGCCTTTAGAAAACAAAGTACTATGTGACACCGAAGGTGTAGGATGAGGAAGGCCAGTGGTCCGTGGATGTGTTTAACCAACAGTTCATGTCACCAACTATGAAAGGGTCAGGGGTAATGGAAGGGATTTGACCAATGAGAAAAATTCCTGACACTCTCATGCACAGGTTGGGGCATAAATGATGATGATAGCATGCGCCATGTCAGCCCACAAAAATGTGACAATGAGGACATGGCCATCGAGGAAGGATTCAGATGATAAAAATTTAAAAAAATTGTTTTTCTGAACAAGCACCCCACAGTGCTCAGACCAGAAGGAATGGGAAGGGAGGAGCATAGTTTTCCAAGCGTCCTCAGAACCTCATGGACAGTGGGACTCCTGGATGGCCTGGATGTCCATGGGTAAATTTTTTTGTAAAAAATTTAAGTTTCCTAGCCCGGGATGGTGAGGCTAGAGTCTAGCAATGTTCAATGTCCCTAAAGTGAAGGCTTCCCCCATCGCACCTTAGGTGCGAGGGGGTGGGCACCCAGGCCCACCAGCCTCCTCTGGATCCCCACGGGCCTTCACAGCAGTGTGTGGGTGTTTGCAGCAACGCTATTGGAAGATTTGTTAATTTTGGCAGGCAGGTTTGCATTGGCTTTTACCTTCACTTTTGGTTTCCCCACTGTCAAACAAATTTTTGTGGTGTGGACGAGATTGGTGCACCATCATTTGGGGCAAAAATTTTTTTCAGGTAGGTTGGAAACCAAATTGGTTCCAATTGGGGCTTGGTTGCAAAGGTCAGGTGAGATTGAGTCACCCATCAGATCCTCATATTCGGTGGCCCAATCAGCTTGGGCATCCCAATCTGTTTGGTTGAGAGATTCCTGAGTTGCTTCTGCTGCGAAGGTTTCAATATCCTTTGGCGTTGGGAGTGTGGGATAGCAGAGGCGACCTTGGCCGCTTCCTTGGCCTTGGCCCTGCGGGCCTGTTTGGCCTTCTTTTGCTCTTGAGGGGAGACAGGCTTTACTAGTAAGTAGCAGCCTTGTGCTCCCCATGGGAAGGCCTCTTTGGTACTGGTGGTTGGTTCATAGTGAGCCTCCACATTGGTCATGGCCGCCAAGGGGTGCTCTTGGAATGTGATGCCCTCCTTGGTGGGGCATGCGTGTGCCTTATGGCTGAACGCGTATCAGTGGGTGCAGATGGGGGGTGCTGTCTACGGTTACCTGGAAAGGGTGGGTGGTATGCCCTTCGATATTAATAAAAGTGGAGTGCGGGATCTGGGTTAGGTCCTTCGCAATCTCCTCGGTTGGGGTCAGAACTGCAATGGCTTTGCCAGTGCACAGGTGTGGCATCATCGTAAAGCATTGCATATTGAAGGATTGTATTTCTCTATATATGATTAGACCAGCTTTCAGGTGCTGCTCCAGAATGGCACGCTTGACTGTAGTGGGCAAAAAGTCAAACGTGAGGAAAATTTGGTTGGATTTTGTCCATCTGGTGCGCTTGGTTTTGACGACTTGCTGCCCTTTGGGGAGGTCAATCACAACGTGCACCGCAGCAGCTTCATCTGCTGCCTCCTTGTTTTTGAAACTGAGATCCATCCAACCATGTGACATGGAGTGAGGTGCGACATACACTGCGGTTGGGAAATGAGTGTGCACATCCCCACAAAATTTTTCCCACAATGCTGTTTGTTGAATATCCAGGAACACCTGGACTCCATATTCCACTGATGAGAGTGGTTGAGAGTGTGCCGTGTTGATGTACTGGTTACATCGCACCTGCCAAGCAAGGATTTCTGGGGAAATAGTAACTGCCGGTTCTTTATTTTTATCTAATCTGCCAGTTTCTCCAGGGCATTTGCAAACGTTGAAAGTCGCAGGCCTATCACATGTGCCTTTAACTTACTTGCCCAACTGCTCCCTAACATGGGCGCAGACTAATCTCCTCTGTGAGATTATTAAACTAAATTCAGACTTGAATTGAATAAGTTGCAAAAGTGATTGCAATGAGATAGAAAAGTTTTAAGAGTCTCTCAATTATTGCACACAGCAATAATATATCCTTGAGAAGAATAGAACAATGGGAAGCTGATGATAGTTTACTACTTAAACTATATACTGATTGGAAACTATAAAACTATACTGTTGTTCTACTAAATGCTGTTTTCATAAATAAAGTTTTTATTAGGAGTGAATTCTAGGTAATTTATAGGGGTTATTAGTTGTCTAACCCTCAGTTGACACTTCTTCAATGAATGGCAGCCATTGCCATTGAATCACCCATCATCATCTCAGCAGCGATGGTCTTCCCCATCCTGTCAAGGATTCCATCGTTGGACATCCTTGAGACCTAAATGGAAAGAGTCAGAAAACGTGTCCCTAACGTTTTCCTCTCAATCCAAGTAAACCAACCATATTTGGCTAGCGGCCTGCTTAGGTAATGGGACTTATTACCCATTAAGGCAGGTCATGCACAACTGAATGATTTACTAGTTGCAGGTGGCATCACTCGCCTCACAACTTGCTATTCATTTCTAATTAGTTGGTGATGAAACCCGACTAATCCCAATTGGTACACCTGATAGTTGATCATTGATCAACTATCAGATGGCCCTATTTCATTGGCAACTCCACCTGACGAGATCTTAAGTATTCATCTGGATCAATCCTTGATGGATACAACCAGGCGAATATCCCAAAATCCCCTGAATGTAGTTACTCCAAACTTTGGGCTTACCGATTTCCAATTCACTTCGCCTTAGAGAATTATCCCCTAGCAATTCATGGTAATCTAGCAGGCTGGGAATATGGGCAAAAAATTCCAACACATCCCCCTCTTGCCTAGATTCTTTAGTGAGAAAAGGACTAGGGCATGAGAACACCGCTTTAGACACTTGGTCTAATACTTCATTGGCTCAAGTGGAGTACAATCATCAATACTTAACGCTGTTCAGGATGACCTTTGGCATGCAGCTCTCTTCCTCTCCCTTCTTGCTACCGCCTACTCAGAGCGTGGTCCCCACAATCTACTGTCATGCCAGGTTGATTAATTTACTCATGACAATATTTGTCCTGGGCTCTGGTTTCCCCCATCAGGGCATATGACCCTCTGTCATATTCAGGATTCTTGTCTGGCATCCTTGATTTCATGATTTTCTCCTCGTCCTAGACAGAAGACTCTTGCCATCGATGTTTGTTTTGTTGCCCAAATAAGAATACTTAGTTTTGTTCGCCCTTGTTATTTCGCTAATAACCTCTTGGCTCAAGTCATTCCTAATTCTTCTCTTGGAGAGCTTATACAATTAAGTTTGAGATTAATTTCTCTGAAATTGGAGCTTAATGGATTGTAGAGTGCATAAAGTTGACTTCCATATAAATCTGACATCCTCCTTCTCATCCAGCTCATATGTCAAAATCTGATTCATGGTACCAGCAGCTTCTAAACAGTTTTTCTGATCAAAACCTCTGGCTCTTCCAGAAGATGAGTTGGGATGCATGGCAGAACCTCTTCTATGGTCCTTCCAGGACTCATATGCCTAGTCTGGCGCCAGCGGCTAGTCTTTCCATCAAATTACCAGAAAATGGTAACCAATCCCTCCAAAACCAGGCTTGTGATCATTTTGAACAACTCTCAGCTGATTATTCCTCTGTCATCGATTCCAGAGCTAGATTTTAAAACTCTCCTGGATTTGGCTCCTTTCATTGATGCACCAACCATCATCATGGATGCTCCAGTGATTATGACTTTCGCTCTTGATCGCTCTTTTCTTGCTGGGTCGGACATGCTTCCTGAGTTCCTCTTCAACTCAGACAATACTACAAACCCACTGTCCTGGCTACCGAGCTCACCATCAGTAATAGTATTCATTTTGAGCTCCCCTATGCCAAACTCTGGGCCCAAGTCACTGAGGCTTTGTCCCTAGCACTGAATCCCTCTGATCTTGAAAACTTCCTAGATCAGGATACCGCCGCTTATGCTCTTCACTTTGCTAGCCAAGTTCTTCAAAGTTGGTCCATGAAGCTTCTAGCCTCTCCTGAGTTTCACTGCTCCTTCAGCTTCAGCTTCCGAGAAGCCCATAGTCATTGCTTGTAGGATGCCATTCATTCCCTGCATGACTATCTCTTCACTGGTGCTTCCCATTGGTATCTTCCGCTGATGCTTTAGTAGGGGACATGATTTAGCAACCCCTATCAAGCATCCCTCGTTCGCTGCCAGCCCATATGTCTGGTGTTCTTGATGCCTGTTGTCAGGCGCTCAAGACTAATCTTCCAGCTCTGGTACCATATCAGGATTACTTGGGGCTATTTGCTTACTGCCTCTTCTTATACTGTTGCTTTCCTCCCCGCTCCAGGGTTTTGCAATTGGCTTCTTCCAACATTTCAATTTCTCTTCCCTAGTAACTTTCTTGCAGGGATCTGCATCCGCTCAAAGAAATTAGTTTCATGTAGGTATAGGCCTCACTAGCATCAAGTCTTACATTGATTTTAATGGGCTGTTCATTCCTACCACAATCCATCCTCCCTCTTTCAAGAGGAGACATAGGTGGAATCATCCATGTATTGAGGATAATTAATAAAAATAAAAAACTATAAAATTATATTGGTTTTTTCTATGAAGTTTATAATAATTTTTCCATATCTTTTATCAATCTTTTATTTTTATTCTTTTTTTTCATGGGCCTTGACCTTGTTTTGGTTCAGCGGTCCATCTTTTTTATTTTTTCCCCCAAACTGGGTCCTAAGTACTTAAACCTTCCAGTTTTTAATGGTTCAGAGGTCCTTTTTTCAGACTTGACCTAATCATCAGGACATGACCAACTTAATGGTTCATCAGTCCTTCAGGAGCTCTTAATTTTCAATCGATCAATCACTTCAGATACTTAGCATAGACTTGATTTACAACCCTTTTAACCAAGAGATTCTTGATGGAGTAGGCATCAGTCGCCGTCTTGGCTATAATTTAAAAGGGACCTGACCACAATGCATCTAATTTGTTTCTTCTTCCAAAACCATGCATATCACAATAGGCTACTCTTTCACCTATTCAATATTTTGTTAATGCTGGCCAGTTCTTATTGTCCGTCAATTTCGCTTGTATCCTTTTCTTCAACGTAGTATTGAATGCTTGTGATTGCATATTGATCAGGATACTTGTCAGTTGGTTCAAGTACTGTTCAGCATTCATCCCTGACATTGGTTCCACCACCGAATATAAAATTGGTGGCAACGCAGCCTTCCTCCCATATAGCAACTCAAACGGCGTTTTTCCTGTCACTGTATGATGACTGATATTGTAGGCAAACATCACTGAACTCAGGTACGTTCCCCACGTAGAAGTTCTTCCTGCGACCAGCTTCCTCAGCGTTGCAGCCAGCGTTCCAATCACTTGTTCTACCAGTCTGTTCATCTCTGGCTGTTAGGGGTACTGACATGACTCCTCTGATCCCCATTACCTCATTCAATTGTGGTATCACATGAGATGTGAAGTTTGTCCCATTATTGCTAAGCAGGACTTGCGGACATCCATGTTGATATACTACTTGATCTAGGATGAACCTCGCGGTGCTGGTAGTGTCTACTTTTGTTAGGGCCTTTATCTCGATCCATCTCATTAGATGGTCAATTGCAACTATGATGTACTTGAATCCCCCTGTGCTCATCGTCAGCGGTCCCATCACATTGATGGACACCATATGCCAGGCAAATCCAGGGCGTACCAGTCAGTATCAAGTTGTTTTCTTATGTGGTTTGTGCAGATGGCACTCCATGCAACAAGCTAGATAATCTGCGAAACCATAGTTGATCAACTCCCAGTATAGTACTGACAAATATGATTGGTTGTTTTTCTCAGGCCTCCATGCTCAACAGCCTTATGAGCTTCTTGAACGATAGCTGCTCTTTCTGACAACTTCAGGAATAATAACCGCTTCCCATTAATCATCTTAAACACTTGGCCATCCATGGTCTTGGTGTTTTCCATCACTTTCTGAAGCGCACCTTGGATTTCTTGGGGAACATTCCCAATTTCTCCATTGACCATTCTATGGAATGGCTCATCTACCTGAGGGTATACCATCTGGACCATTGGTAACTGTGATAAGCCATCTGCATTCTAGTGAGAAGCCCCCGCTTGGTGGACAATCTTGTAATCATAAGCCTGTAGCTTAAGTGCCCATTGGGCTAGTCATCCTTCTGGCTCTCTCAAATTGTGGAGCCAATGCAACGAAGAGTGGTCCGTCACCACTTTAAAGTGCGTTCCATGGATATACACCCAAAACTGCTTACAATCATAAATGACCACAAGGAATTCACGCTCATTTATGATGTTCCTCTCAGTGGCTGAGAGTGTCCGGCTCACATATGCCACTGGATGTTTGTTCCAAGTTCATCTACTTGGCTTAGTATTTCGCCAATCGCCATCAATGAAGCATCAGTTTGTATAATAAACTCTCAATCAAAATAAAGATATTAAAAAATCAGCAAATCTATTAGATACTGGCATAGCTCATCAAAGGATTTATGAGCTTCTTCATTCCATATAAATTCTTTTTTGGATCCATCATCAGATGGAATAAGGGCTTGGCTATTCAGGTGAAGTCCTGAATAAAGCTTCAAATAGATTGATACTCTTAGCAACTCATGCCAGCAATCTCATCTCATCTTGATTGGCAGATTTTCCCCAGTATTGACATTGTGGATCACATTTCTTGTGCATCCCAAATCGTGGTCATCCTGAGCAAATACTTCCTAATACTTTTCAAACAATTTGAGCACCTCCTCTTGCTAGCCTTCTGACAAATCAGTGAGTTGCTCTTAATCAACCAATAGGTTGATAATCTTGGTTACCCCAGCCAATAATCCATCTCATAGAGGATGGAATTTCCTCAGTGCGGCCATCAGGATTTCTCATCACTTCCTAGGTCTGAAACTCATAGACCATAAAAATAGATATTTTATATGTTTTATATGTTTTTTGTATTTTTCTTTTGCAATGGGACTTGCAACCTACAACAAGGTTCATAGGTCCTTCTTTTTCCCTTCATCAAAGCTGGTCCTAGGTACTTAAACCTACCAGTTATCATGGTTCAAAATTTTATCCTCTTAAGATTTAACCATCCATTTGGTTCTGTGGTCCTCTCCTAGGACTTGACCAAAATCTCATGACATAATCATTTAATGGTTCAGAGATCCGCTGGGAACATTGCAACTATTTTCTCTTAGGATCAATACTTCTGGTTAGTATTGACCTTCACTATATGACCAGCAGCACTGTCTCTTAATGTATTGGCTATCCTTGCTGACTTTGGCAATACTATTGAATATTAGGCCTTTAATCCCGACTGGTTATTCGTCCAACAGGTCCTAATTTCATCTCTTATTTTGGCAACTGATGCTTTGGATCTTTGTATCTCATTAGCCAACAGTTCTGTCCGATTGTTCAAATCATTTTTCTCCTGAAAACAATTTTTAGCATTCATGGCAATCCTTAATTATACAGGTCGTTCTGGCCTCGTTAGATTCATCCAATTTCTCCTGAATTGATGAACTCGGCTATAGAAACTTCTTATCACAGGTTGAGTGTTATTGAGTCAAATGATTTTGTCCACTATCTTGGATCAATCATTTCCTGCTTTGACTTCATCTCTCCATTGGTATGGCAATCCAATTCTCCAGATTGATTGCTTCCTATTTCATTTAATGCCTCATCTAAACACTCTCTCCTCAGGTCTATATAAACTGGACCAAATTTTAACCTGAGTTGGTCCTGATGTTCCTCAGGACTATTTCCGGTGGACCCAATTTCAACCCAAGTTGGCCCTGCTGTTCCTTGGGACTATTTGCAGTGGACCCAATTTCAACCTGAGTTGGCCCTGCTGTTCTTCTTCATCTCAGTTAGATGTCAGATGGAACAGGTTTCCTTGCAGCACTAGATAGTTCCATATCTAGGCTGCAAGTCCTTTTCCCTGAACTTTAGCATCCTCAATTTGCTTCACTTGGAGCTCCACTTCTGAGCGGGGTGAACGCCAATGAATGTGATCCACTTCACGTTCTGTCTTCATTACTTTCCTCAGTAACTTATTCCAAAATTGGAAACATCCTCATATGTCAGCCTTCTAAGTTCTTCTACTCAACTATAACCCTGTAGTGAGCACCAACTTGTAAAAATTTACTGAAGGGTTATTATTGGCAAACAACCCCAATAAACTTTTTACTAAATAGGATCAGTTTCTTGTGCACTTCGTATGCATTGTATAGTATATTAGATTATCAGTTGATAATAGTATGATGACTATTATCCGTAGTTGAGTGTGAATTCTTATATCTCAGCCCAACGCTCGCCAGTATTCCCGCTTGGGGTACTTGAGATGTCATGATCTAGGGATTTGTTCCCTCATTCTGTCCAACCTGCTCTTCTCTGAGATTCCTTGGTGACAGTCTCTTCAGTCCAACACACTGATGGCAGCAATCCCCAATTGTTTCTCCTTCTTCTCTAGATCCCTGCTCAGATTTTTACTCTTTTCTCTAAGGGTCTCAAAACTATCACACACAGCAATAATATCCTTGAGAAGAGTAGAACAATGGGAAGCTGATGATAGTTTACAACATAAACTATATACCAGATGAAAATCATAGAACTATACTGCTGTTCTACTAAATGCTGTTTTCATAAATACTGTTTTTATTAGGAGTGAATTCTAGGGAATTTATAGGGGGAATTCAGTTGTCTAACCCTCAGTTGACACTTCTTCGATGAAATGGCAGCCATTGCCATTGATCCACTCATCCTCATCTCAGCAGCAATGTCTTCCCCATCCTGGCAAGGATTCCATCGTTGGACATCCTTGAGACCTAAATGGAAAGAGTCAGAAAACGTTTCCCTAACGTTTTCCTCTCAATCCAAGTAAACCAACCATATTTGGCTAGCGACCTGCTTAGGTAATGGGACTTATTACCCATTAAGGCAGGTCATGCACCAACTGAATGATTTACTAGTTGCAGGTGGCATCACTCGCCTCACAACTTGCTATTCATTTCTAATTAGTTAGTGATGAAACCTGACCAATCCCAATTGGTACACCTGATAGTTAATCATTGATGAACTATCAGATGGCCCTATTTCGTTGGCAACTCCACCTGACGAGATCTTAAGTATTCATCTGGATCAATCCTTGATGGATACAACCAGGCGAATATCCCAAAATCCCCTGAATGTAGTTATTCCAAAATTTGGGCTTACCGATTTCTAATTCACTTCGCCTTAGGGAATTATCCCCTAGCAATTCCTGGTAATCTAGCAGGCTGAGAATATGAGTAAAAATTTCAACTGATGCCATAAGGTTTTTGTGCAGGTTCAAGCCCACTGAGCAATTTATGGATGATATGGAGATCCTCAGCTCACAAGACTAATGTAAAGATTTTTAATAAAATATGAAGCAATCAATTAGCCACAATAATTTATTTATTTAATATATACAGCAGATTCATTCTGCTCTGCTCACTTCTACCTATTAACAATCCTCCTCCTTTAAATTTCTCACGTTGCTTATATATCAGCAACTTCAGTTGATACTGACCCTTGTGCTTAGACAATTCGTTCTGCCACATTCTCATTGGATCCAACCAAATTACCATTTATTAAAATCTACAATTGCCTTAGTTTGAGGCGATCACCTCATTATTTGTTGTATGTCAAAATCTCATTATTTATTATATATCAATATCACCTTATTGCCTGATTTGGAGGTGATTCAATAACTACCATTTCTTACCCAATATCGCCTCATCTCAAGGCGCTCAAACAATCGTAACTATGAATCATGATCAGCGGATTATGGTCAATCTGCCATGGCTATTTTGGGCTTATTGTCCAGTCATATCAGAATCTTGACATTACCCCTCTTGACTGGATGATAAAGTACCTATTGTTTATACGCCTGAACAAACTTTGCATGCACTCAGTTAATGATCAAGCCACTCATGGGGTTCTTGATAGTGTAGGTGTTGACACCCATCTTCTCAATGATTTTTTAAATGGACCAATCTGGATGTTGGCTAATTTGTGCTTCCACCCAATCCCATGTTGGTCGTAATATAGAACCATGTCCCCCTCCTTGAACTGAGCTAACTTGTTACGCCGTACCTGATTAGCAGCCTGATTCTTGATCTTTTTGGCCAAGCTGAAGGAGTACGCTTCCATATGCAACTTGATCAACATGTAAGCTAGGTTAGTCAAATAACGGTGGGGATCCATTCCACTGGTATCTTCTTCACAAGCATAAAGCAGTGCTGGAAGTTCAGGGTGTCATCCATATAGTAATTGAAAAGGGCTTTTCCCCGTGGCTGAATGGTAGCTAATGTTATAGGCAAAGATGGCGATGGAAAGAAGGGAACTCCAATTGGAAGGTCAATCCAATACCATTTTCTAAAGTATGTTCACCATGGGTACCACCAACTCGTTTGACCATACCATTAGACTTGGGGTGGTATGGAGTCATCAGAACCCTGCGGATGCCCATCAGCTCCTTTATCTTTGGAAGGATATATGAAGTGAAGTTAGTTCCATTATTAGTAAGGATGAACTGAGGGCATCCATGTCACTGAATAATACATTCCATCATGAACTTGGCCACTGTGATTGCCCCCAAATCCCATATCACTCGTGCTTCAACTCATCTGTTTAAGTGATTGATTGCCACCATAATGTACTTAGACTGGTTAGCTACTGTCGGCAGAGGGCCAACAACATCAAGGGAAACTGTATGCCAGGAAAAATGGTGTTTTACTAACCTGTATGAGGTCTTCTGGTGGAACATATTTTTTACTTGGCACTCGTGGCAGCAGGTAATGATTTTGAGCATGTCAAAGTTCATGCACTCCCAATAGTACTGAGGTCGCAACAATTCCAGGAAATTATGTACTCCGCCATGTCCAACGGCTCAGTGTGCGCTTATAATAGTATTAAGTCATGTGGGAGGCATTGGGATATTCACGGTAATTTCCCTAAGTGCTTGTAAAATTCACCGGTTTTTCTGGAATGTATTGACCCTTATTCCGTCTATTACCATGATGACTTGGGGTGGTTCATCATCGTGTTTTCTGCTAAGCATATTGTCATAAATAACATCACTGAGATCCTCCATAAAAGCAATGGTTGGCATCTTGACAAGCAATAAGCGTACTGATGTTTTGCTCCAGGTTGATGAAGAATCTTGAAGTCAAAAGCCTGCAGTTTAGAAGCCCATTGGGCTAGACGCCCTTCAGGATCTCCGAGATTCTGCAATCAGCATAATGAACATGATTTGTTATGACTTTAAACTTTACTCCATGCAAATACACCTAAAATTGCTTATATGCGTAGATCACTGCTAAGCACTCCCGCTCAGTCTCAGTATAATTGCGTTCATGGCAGATAAAGCCTCAACTTCAGCATGCCACATGGTGCTCCTCTCCTTCATCATCTTTTTAAGATAAGACCGCCCCAAAGATGGAAAGGGACGCATCCATCTGGACAATAAACTCCTTATTGAAATTAGGGTAGCGCAGCACTGGTGCACTAATTAGCGCCATTTGAAGTGTATCAAAGGAGCATTGTTGGCGTTCTATCAATTAAAATGAGGTATCCTTCTTTAACAGCTCAAACAGAGGACCTTCAATACAACTGCAGTTGGGTATAAAATGGCGGTAGTAGCTGACCCTCCCCAAAAATACTTGTATATTGCGCTTACTGTTTGGCGTAGTCATCTTCTGGATAGCCTCAGCCTTGGCTGGTTGGGGACTCAGCCCGGTCACATCTACCAAAAACTCAAGGTACTCCAGTTGGTCCTTAAAGAAGTGGCATATAAAGGGCTTGATTTTAACGTTGGCCTCCACAAGTCAGCGGAAGGCTTCCTCCAGATGGGTAACATTCTTGGAGAACGTTCATAAAAAACATCGATATTACCAAGGTACATGAGGACACGACATCTTCAGGTCACTGAGAATGGTGTCCATGGCCCGTTGAAACGTAGTCAAGGCATTACACAACCCTTGAGGAATACAGGTTGGTTGGAACAGCCTCTTGGATGTGATGATGGCGCATTTCTCATGTTCTGCCACAGGCAACTTGATCTGCCAGTAACCTGATATAAATTTTATTGCTGAGAAATAACAGGATCCCCCTAACCAATTCAAAGAATTGTCAATCTGTGGAAAGGGATATGAGTGCTTCTTGGTGATACTATTGAGCTTCCAGTAGTATATTACTACAAAGTTGGTACTAACCTTCTTTTTGACAATTAGGACAGGGGAAGCCCATGGACTCTTTGACAGTTTGAGAATCCATTGCTCCAACAGCTTATCAATCTCCTCAGTTACTACTTACTCAGCTTCCCTAGATTGGTGGATGAGCCGAGACCTGATAGTGGGATGATCCTCAGTGTCCAATCAGTGTACCACCCTCTGAGCGCATCCTAAATCGTGGTCATCAATGGTGAAAATATCCTTATACTTTTGAAATAAAGCTATCGCTTGGTCTTTTTGCTCCTCTTATAACGCTAAAAAATTCTAATGCGGTACCACAGTTATTACGCTGGGCTGTGGCTTGATGGGAGGTCCAAACTCATATAGTGACCCAAAAACATGAACCTGAAGGACCTCCTCAACTGGAGTCAAGTGTAAACGAGCAATTACTTTATGTTGACAGATTTGCGTTGGCTCGTTTTGTAGATTTTCTAATAGAAAATTGATCTCCCCATGTCCCAGTAATATAATGCCTGGAGCCACGTGTGGCTCAAGCCATGATTACTGATAAGTCCCAAGGCCTCAACATAAAGCCCAGCTGATACTTTCACCTCTAACTCAGTGGTTACTATTTTGGTTCTCAGAGGGGATGGATATAGGCCTGGCAACTCTGAGCGGAAGCCCTTGATATTCATATATTTGCTGGGCAAGGGACCAGGTTTTGCTCTTTAGTCAATGGTAGCAAACTAGAATTACCCCATAGCTATATGCAGGTTGATATGTCCCATGTACACCAGATCCTTTGACACTCCACTAGTGGTAAAGTAAATTGGGATTTGATGCCCAAGAATTTTGAATGTATCCTTTATAATATCAATGATAGCCCTTAAGTGTCGCATGAAGGCAGTCTCAATTAACATGTTTTAATTATTATTTGGCAACACTATCACCAGGGCTACAAGAAAATTGACCCAAACTGCAGAGGTAGCGCACTGTACGCTCCTTCAGAGATGGCGCTTTCTAATCCAGCAGTCCCGTACACCATTTGATGTTCAACATCAGGCTTCAATGTCAACTTCACACCAACTTAGAGGAAACTATGTTGACTGGGGCACCTGTATCTACTATTACATGGACTCATGTTTTAACTACAAAAATGTAACAGTACATACATTCTGAATATGATGAATCTTGTTTGTGTAATGCATGGACATCTAAAGACTCTCCATTCCTAAGGAAACTCACAATCCCCTCACTGACTTTAGGGAATGTTTTGATGATAGTGTTGATTGGGAGGGCGACGCTTACTCCCTGAAAAGATGGTGTATCTGCGGATATTTAACTTGTCAGGGGAAACTGGTCAAAAATTTGACAAGCGTATGGATTGGGCAGCATCAGAGATCTTTTTCCTGCTGCAGCTTTGGCTTGCGCTTGCATCAATACATTCACTCCTCCAACTGACTGCTGATACTGGAATGCGTCATTTTATGGAGGAACTTCCACCAGATATACATTGTTAAGTTCAGGCGGAATGTTTGGGGTCATGATAGCAGAGGTAGAGAGTCCCATATTAACTCTGCTCAGACTTTTTCATGAAAGTACTGTCCCTGCTGTACGTGATGGCCCTAACGATTGGGGCAACTTCATGCCAGGTGACCATGGTGGCCGCATTTAAAAAAATTAACCCCATAGGGCCTGCATACTTGATTTTTGTAATATTGGGCTTGCCAATAATATAATCGTGTGTGATTGGCATGATTGTGCCCAGGTTGATAGTTGGACTGTTGACAATAAGCAGATCTGGGACAGAAGTTGAACTGCTGGGTGTAACTTGGCAGAATTTAAACCAGACGTCCAAATTTCCTAGAATAAGAATGTTCGCTGATGGTGGCAGTATGTTTCTGCTCTGTATTGGGTGAGGGAAGGTTATGGATAGATGGCACAAAACTGAAGAATTTTAGCAGAGGTACGTTTTCATCCAACACCAGGGTCATGACATTGTAAAGCTGGTGGTATGTATTCACTCTGGGGGTCATTTTAATGCATATGTCTGATTTGGATAAAGTTCCTGCACCAATTAACATGTGAACTTCTGCCATAAATTGATCAGCAAACACGGTGAGGGTCTCATTATGCTGAAACCTGATAATCAAGAACTCAGCTTCTTCTGTGACATCCTTGCAGTTCCAATAAACAACTGAAGCACAGTATCCTATACTCTTGATATGTAACTGATTTTTGGAAGATAGCAGGTGACTTGATTGGCACTTCTAACATCCAAGGTTGAGATCAACAGTTTTGCTTTATGCCGATCTAAGGCTCCTTATGTTGAAAGATCAAATTGCTTAAAGAACCAATGATTTTCATCACAATCAAATGGAGGCAGCTTATCAATACATACCTCCTGCAAAAGCTCCTCCTGCTTTGAGCACAGCATCAAAGGCAAGTTTGAGTTCCACATATTCAACAGGTGCAGTGTCATAAAGATCCCCTGTCAAAGAAGGCCTGATGCAACATGACTGGTGACTGAAGAATTCTTTATCTTTCTTATGATTGATCAATGGCCCCCTGTAGTGATCCCCACTGCTATAAATTTAGTGGAATAATTAAGATATGCCATAAGATTTTTGCACAGGGTTAGCCCACCGAGTAACAGATGGATGATATGGAGATCCTCAGCTTACCAGACAAATGTAAAGATTATATTAAAATATGAAGCAATCTCTTCAGCCACACTAGTTTATTTATTTAATATATAACAGCAGATTACTTCTGCTCCGCTCACTTCTTCCTGTTAACGATCCTCCTCCTTCAAATTTCTCACGTTGCTTATATATCAGCAACTTCAGTTGATATGGACCCTTATGCTTAGACTATTCGTTCTTCCACATTCTCATTGGTTCCAGCCAAGTTACCATTTATTAAAATCATGATTGCCTTAGTTCAATCTGATCCACTCATTATTTGTTGTACGTTGACATCTCATTAAAGAAGTACGTCATCATCACCCTATCACTTGATTTGGAGGTGATATAATAAATACCCTTTCTGACCTAATATAGTCTCATCTTAAGGCGCTCAGTTGTTTATAACTATAAATCATGGTCGGCGATTTTATGGTCAATCCGCCATGGCTTTTTCAGAATATTATCCAGTCATATCAAAATCTAGACACTATCTCCTTTTTCAGTATTGTTTCATCTACAGAATACCTATTGCTTAGTGCAAACTTACCTTCTTAAACTGCAAAGGATGCCAAAGTTCTAACTACAACATATCATCAAGGAGTAAGCTCTCACTGGAAGATCTTGGCATCTTGAATTAATATATAATACAAGAGAAGCGCGCAAGACCAGACTAGCTTCTTGTCACATATGGTGGCCTCATAGAGCGCATGACTCTTTGACAGATTGTTAGAACTGAGAATTAATGGCAAGGGATAAAAAGGCTGTCATCCGTGTTCTCCTTTATGATTTTTAAATTAGAACTGACAAAAAATTATAAATATTCGAAGCAAACTGTCCTTATTGAAAAAAGGGCCATTTCTTGGTAATATTACAATCCAGAATCAAAATTGTAGCTCATACTTTCCTTAATCCAAACTTCTTATTAAAAATTATTGAATATACTACACATGAAAGCTTATTTTATCTTAAAATTGCTAAGGTGGGCTAAGAGCACAGGATGATATGCTTTTATATAAAATGTTTAAGATTCTCTTGATGAAAAAATTGGTTTACAATAATCAACCCTTATAGAATTACTTAATATCCCAATGTTTTGGAAGTCTATGTGAAAAGTTTGTTTTGTCTAATTCCCCCACTTATATATGAGGTTTCTTTGTATGTAGCCATAAAACTTATGAAGGTATGATATGGCCACCCAGGATGCTTTTTTAGTACTAGTGGTTCCCAATCCAATGTGGGTCCTCCACACATCTTTATTTGCGGTGTACCAAAAAAGGGATTATTAGATAAATTTTCAAAATCCTAATATGGTGGCATGGCGTTGGCCTAAGCATCCATATTATAAAGGTAAGAGGGGTTGGGGGCTTCTTGACCAGCACTATTTTTCAGATGGCGGGCAAAGGAGGAAAAAAGGGGGAATGGAGTATTTAGCAGCATAAAAGCGGAAGGAGAAAGAGGTGAGGGTTTTTCTAATCAATGAGGCAAGCGGTGTGCATCGCCTTAGAATATTGGGTGATCTGGTGTTCAGCAAAGGTGATGAGCTCAGGCGCACAAGTGAATTAATTTAATGTATTGTCTGGATTGGATGTAGTGAGCCACCCAAGATGCTTCTGTTTAATATAATCACCTGCTTAGCCTTTTTTTAGCACTAGTGGTGCCCAACCCAAAAGGGGGAGCCGCCACGCATCTTTATTTACAAATGGACTAAACAAAGGGATTATCATAGCTAAAAAATTCCTAATATAGCCCCTAGGTTATCAGCCTAGGAAGCCATATCAGAAGGCGAGGAAGCATTAAGGAAACTTTTGTCTGGCGCCTGCTTTAGCTGGCAGACCATGGCAAACAACATATGGGTAGGGGCATCAGCGACTGGCCTGCTTAGCCTTCTGGCTTCAAATAATATCTAAATTTTTAGGGTCTCCTGTGTTCTTATTTCTATTAATAATGACACATCTAGCCCTGTTGCATTATAAAAATATAAAGGAACATAATTTATTTCTAAAGAGTAAATCTATTTTTACTAGCGGGTAGACCCAAGCCTACAAAGTTAAAACTTTTATTCAAAAACACCTCAGACATGAAAGATAACGATTTTGATGTTATATGCACCCAACCTAAAAATAGAGTTTATTAAAAGATTACGCTTGATATAGCACTGGACGTGGGAAGAATAGAGGTCACAGAGAGTGATAAAGAGAGGAAGGTTAAGTGCTAAAATGCGTTTCTCAATTTTCATTATATTTATATTTAAGATGATATATTTCAAATTTTCATAACTATCTAAAAAATATCTTTAGTGGATGAATAATGTAAATTACTCCATACTTGGCCAACCCAAGCAACATAAGAAAAAGAGAATCTATATTGTCTATATGGTAGTAAAATCAATATCGATCTTGGAATTTATGGCAAGTTTGAAAGAGGCAGCGAATTAAAATAATAGTAGGATGTAACTATAATAAGGATCTACCCACAAAATAAAGAGTACATTAGGCCTAGTTTAGCAATCCTTTGGCAGGTGAAAAAGAAACAACATTGAAGTTTACATGGATATACAACACGTCAATTTCTTATAGGAAAAGCTAAGAAATTTTGACTCTTTGTATGAAAGAACTTTATATAATGACAGATAGTGTTAATTGCCCTGAAAAAAATATGGTTGCAGACATCTACTAAAAAATAAAAAGCTCTACCTGGTATAGGTGTTGAGGCTTCAAGGTGCATTGTAATTTAGATTATTGCTACAGGAATAAGATGACATTCTTTGACCTGTCTAGTAATGCTGAGAACATAGTGCAGTTAGCTAACATTAATGTCTGGTTTTATGTAAAGAAAGAAATGTAACTATTAAATATTAATTGCTAAAGAGCAAGAAAAGCTTGAGTTCAATATTAACTTTTTATAGTTTTTTTATCTATGGAACGGGTTTTGACTATCCAGCAGCCTAAGGTTGTAATTTATTTCTGGAGTATTTATTTTTCAGAAAAGGGCTTTCTCAGCACTAGCCCAATCATTATAGGTGCCACATCTCAACATATAAATTTAAGGTCCCTGGACGCAGATAGCAAGCTTGGAAGGACTTTGCATACCATAAGAATAAGAGGAAAAACAATTTTCTAGGGTCTTGCCCCTTTCCAAGATCAATGACTTAGGGCACGCCCAGTATGAATGATAGGTGGCAGCCGCCCCCTTGTGTAAACCATGCTATCTCACAACCAATCCCAATCTACAACATATCACTATTCCTGAGTTTGAAGAGCATTTTCTGGGCTCTGCTCAAGTATGGTTAAGGCCTCAACTTTGAACTTTAAATCTATTTACTATTAAAATGATCTCAACATAAATTCAACATTATTTTGTAGATTGACATATTATCATGTCAAGGCTTAAAGTATTTATTATTAGAATGCAAATCACTAGAGATTTCGATAAAAAAGCTGAAACATACCTAATTTTTTGGGATATTTTGCCTACTAAGCAATCTACTGGCTGAAAAGAAAGGGAATACATATTAATTATCCTGTTTTAAGATTAATAATCGAACAAGGATTATTCAATAGTTTAACATCTATTTACAGAAATGCTAAACTTAAGCCTTATATTGTACCTCAATACCTTTATCTTTTTGATAGAAGATAATAGAAATCATTCAACTGACATATAAGAAAATACTATACCTTGGATGAATAATCTTGATCACTCAACTTTAAGCCTATGGTGATATATCCTACATTCCTGAGTATAATTCCAGCCTCAAATGTTTAGTAAGCCTATCGTTTATCATAATCCTGATTATCCTTTAACTTTAAATAGTACTGTGGGACTTTTATATGACCACAATATCCATCTTGGGATTAATTAAGCTTCAATTTATTTAAATTAATGGTTCACATATTTAATTTAGCTTATTGATTAAGTTTTGGATGACTTTTTAATTATGTCATCTAGGTGGCAATAATAACTGACTGAACGGTTAATCATACTTCTCATTGGATCATATCTATAATAATTACAGTTGCAATTTCATCAGGGATTGTTGCTGACAATTTGGAGATGAGTAAATTAGCTTGAAATGTGCAATTACTCATGAGAAATCATCAGGTTTGGTAGCTGACATGTGGGCTGATACAAATGGCATATTAAATATGCTATTCCTCATGTATATCAGCTGGAATATTTCCTAAAATTGAACCAATATCTCTTTTTCATTGGCTAGGCATGCTGAGGTCATTATGGTTACCGTAATTTACCCCTAAACACATGTCCTCTCATACTTCCGCCTTTAATATTCCCACATACTATATTAATCTACCTTAGACCTATATCTTATAATTATTATATTTTGTAGTTTATCTGCTTCTTGTGAAGAGAGTCCTTGTCTAAGTGTCAACGCCAGAGTGAGACCAAAGTCACTAGAGTCCTTATATCTTGCCAGAGTGAGGCTGAAGTCACTTATTATTATCTGCCAGAGTAGGGCCAAAACTTCCCAATTTAATAAACTCAACTAAGCTAATTGTCTTCATACAATTAGCAAATTTGCATTTATTCCCAGAAACAGTAGTTAAGTGAACCTATGCACCAGTGAAAACCCATTGGTTTTTACACAGGGTGCTCACTACAGGAGTTGAGTCAAGTTTATACAAAATTAATAATGCCAAATTATTTAACTAATATGGAGCACCAAAGAAACAAGGATTCAGGATCATCAGCAGCCCAGGGAGGAAACATACAGTTAAAGGCGGGTATTCTGGTGGATCCTCAATATATCCATCTACCAACAATTGGAGTGAACAAAAATACTGTAACAATTTATGAACCACCT
Organism: Massospora cicadina; assembly: GCA_022478985.1. Lineage (NCBI taxonomy): Eukaryota > Fungi > Entomophthoromycota > Entomophthoromycetes > Entomophthorales > Entomophthoraceae > Massospora > Massospora cicadina. The sequence goes on from JAKSZP010004411.1 coordinate 30,328, forward strand.
TTAGAACAAATCCAAGAAAATTTACCCAGTATTAGTGATATCCTGATGAAAGGATTTCAAATTTTTCCAACCAATACTCTGGATTGAAGCTGTGGATTATTCCACCACACAATCAATCAGGAAGAGTAAAGACGACACTTCAAAAATTTCCTTAATATAAACACTTTGACATTAATAGGATATTTGCGGAGCATTGGTAATATTGGCAATTATATTATCAAGTATATGCAGCCAACTACCCAAAACATGGGAGCTATTCAAGTATGGCAGCAGGCAGTGATCGCCGATCTTGTTGAGTATACTCAAAACAACAGTGTACAACAGCAGGTGTTAATGCAACAATTAGATGTCAGTTTTCAGCAGATTCGCGCTGGCTCAGATTCCACATCATAGTGTGTTCAGCAATCAAACACCCAAATTAAGAATCTGGTGGCTGAACTGTATACTAAACTTTGGGGGATAGTTAAAGAGATCATCAACCAAATTAGTTCAATTACTGATGGAAACATGATGTGGATAAACACTGCTGATTGGCTGAATCAAATATCACTTATTTGGTTTGAGCTCAGGAGGCGGCTGTGCTAATGGCTGCAGCCAACACCAAAACTCACATGGTCATGCTTGATTTAGTCAAGGGGAGACAGGAGATTAAGAATACCATCAAAGAGATGGAGAGAAAATTTAAAAATCTCAGTGAGGAAATGAGAGCCAAAAAAATTGACAAGCTTCACACAGAGATTGAGATTGTCAACAAGAATGTATTAGAATAGGCAACTCAATTTGAATTAGATTTCTTTAAGCTTAAAGTCACCAAATTAGATGACAAAATGTTCAAATATGAAAAGGAAAATCAAGAACTATATGAGCATTTATTTAATATCCAAAAACGAGAAGGTGCATTGCATAAGGAAATTGAAACCTTGAAAGCCACTTTAAAGGGGGTAATTGATAAAAATCATTAGCTTTGAGAAAATGAACAAAAACGATTGGCTTGGGAGGAAAAAGTCCTTAAATGATTGGATGACCTTGAAGCTTTTAGATGTAATTGCTCACGAGATGAGTACCATGAGGCGAATTTGTTTGAGGATGAATCAGCATCTATTAAAGTAGAAAGTTGTGGTGAAAGTTTGAACCAACCTGTTCAGGAAATGACCCAACTATTGTGGCGCTTCCTGAAGCTACACCTGAAACAACTCCAGTGTCTGGCCGAATTCCAATTAGAAATCCTGCACCAATTATCATTGAAGATTTTAAGAGCACACCAAAGTTACCCGTTTTCCATCAGGGTAACGCGCCTGCCTTCTTCCGTTTATTTGAGATGACCATGTATGGTTATAGTAACCGGCAGAAAGATGTCACTGTCATAAATTGCCTTGATACTTCCTGTCAAAATCTAGTTTTGCCTTACCTTCGTGGGGAGAACTAGAGCTATAAGGAGGAAAAGGAGGCGATTCTGAAAGAATTTGGTAGTCCAGATAAGATGTCAGCCCGGAAGCAAGAATTTATGGGAATTCAGTTTAAGAAGGACAAACAGTAGATGCATTTGCCGATCATTTTTATGAGGAAGCAAAAATCCTCTCGGCTAATATGATGACCAATTTTGATGGAAGAATTGTGATGCAGAACGCATTGCATCCTCACCAAGAATTGCATCAAATGATTTCATCCACTCAGACCAACAAACACACCATTTCCCAAATGATAGAAAATCAAAAGGTCTTATTAACAACGTTTGAAGCGCCATACCAGACATACAAACCAAATAACCAGTCAAATAGTAAAAGGGTCCAGGACAAGTCCCCGACAAATCCAGAGAATTCAACAATAATGGTAATCAAGATAAACAGTATGATGGATCTAGACCGTTCAGTAAGTCTTGGTTAACTTGCAATAAGTGTGGACAGCCTGGTCATTTTGCCAATAACTGTGGACAACGCAAACCAAAGGATCAGGTTAACTTAGTCCAGCATAAGGAGAAACAAGAAAGTTCCAATGAGCAGGGAAAAGACCATGCGGTCTAGATGAGGGACAATCTAGAACTTCAGGTAACCAAGTTCCACCAGATAAATTATATGAATTGGACAAGTCAGAGCTATTTGCAATTGACCATGAGTTAGATCCTCTTCATCAAATTGTCTATCAAGATGCAAACGTAATAACAAGATCAAAATCAAAGGGGATTGCCCCCAAAAAAGTAGAAGAAGTAGCTCGCCCATATGCCTGACAAATAGTGGAGAAAGTTTGAAATGCTGAAGATGAAACTGATTTATTGAATGCAAAATTAGACGAAGTAAATGTATCAATTCCAATTGGTACAATTTTAGAAATGTTTCCCAAGATATCAGCTCAGTTAATTCATACCCTGGATTCAATCAATGAATCCGTCATACATGCAGTAAACAATAGCTTATATTATTTTTTGAGTGCACATATACAAGTATTTTGGTAAACCGAGTCCCTGTCAGGGCAATAATTGACAGTGGAGCGCCAATCAATATAGTATTCACCAAATTAGTGAAGAGATTGAAAGCCAAACCGGATCTAGAGCACAGGAAGCAGTATGGGATGGCTGGCCCTGACCCTATCACTTCCTGTAGGGCATATAGTACTCTGACACTATGGTTTAATCTTTGGTTGTATCAGCACCTGCGATTGTCTTGGCCAACCAGAATTATGATATCCTCATTGACACCAACTTCATGTGGAAGTATGGGGTCAAATTTGATTTTGAAGTAGACACTTTGACAATTCTGGGGCAAACGTTGCCACTGATTTATCAACTGGAGGGGAGGGCACCCCTTAATAAGAGAATTAATTTCATCAATTTAGTCTATAAGGATGGGAAATTACTTGTTGGTTACAGATTGAAAGGGAAGAAAATCCAGAGGTTACCAAAATATGTGAATGAAAATTAAAGAATTCCAATTCATTCTAAAGAAGATGTCAAAGTTCAGCTGGGAATGCAACAGATCATAGAGACTGGACTGACTTTGGAAATACCAGAACAGTTATATTCAGAAATTGAAGCTCCTTGGCAACAATTGAGGATTGAGCCTTGGGTAGCCCAGGGATTTTAATCCCCAGTCATGAGGAGATTTGAGTCCTTTTGGCCAATCTAGTGAAAACTCCAATAAAAGTCAAATGGCATCAAGTAATTGCATTTGCCCAGTTAAAACCAGTATCAAAGATCCGTTTCTTCCATGAATTTAGAGAATTAGATGAATTAGGATTACCAAAGGAAACCAATGGGAATATCCACATGCTAATTGAAAGGGATCAGTTAGCTGGGTTAACGGAGGGTCAGAAAGATGAAATTCTGGCCTAATTTGAAAAATACTGAATCATTTTCGCGCAGGATGACCATGATCTTGGGTGCGCAAAGGATGTTTTGCACTTAGTCAATACTGGGGATGCTGGACCAATTCAATTGAGGCCTATTCGAAGGTCTAGAGCAGCAGAGGCAGTTGTTGCTGAAGAAATTGAAAAACTCATAGAGCATGGAATGCTTATACCATCATCCAGCCCATGGGCAGGTCCTATATTAATTGTTAAAAAGAAAGACAGGTTGAATCAAGTTGTAATTGATTACCGTCAGTTGAACACAATCACAAAAAAGGACTTGTATCTCCCTGCCAAGAATTGATGATGCATTGGACCAGTTAGGAGGGGCTAAGTTTTTCTCTGCCATGGACTTAATCTCTGGTTATTGGAAGATAGATATGCCCCCGGAGGATCAAGAAAAATGTGCTATTATCACAGCACAGGGGTTGTACCAGCTGATGAGGATGCCTCAAGGCTTGTGTAACGCCCAGCGACATTCCAGCGGGCAATGGACACGATTTTATCAGATCTGAAGCTGTCCTGTGTCCTTCTCTATCTGGACGATATTACTGTGTTTAGCCAAACATTCACTGAACACCTACACCACCTTGAGGAAGTATTCAAGCGACTGGCTTCTGCAAATCTCAAAATTAAGCCAAGAAAGTGTCATTTCTTTAAGGAGGAATTAGAGTATTTGGGGTTTGTAATCAACGCAGAGGGACTCAAGCCCCAATAACAGAAGGTAGAAGCAATAAGGAAGATGTCAGTCCCTAAGAGCGTTTGGGATATTCAAGTCTTTCTTAGAATGGTCAGCTATTATCGCTGATTCATTAAGGATTTTGCAAAAATAGCTGATCCACTTTTCCATCTATTGAAAGACCCAAAAAGGGATTTTTCTGGAATTATGAGGCTCAGATCACATTCAATGAATTGAGGAAACATTTGACAATGAGTCCAAATTTAAAATATCCGAATTTTGAGAAACCATTTATTATTCAATTGGATGCGTCGCTGAAGGCAATAGGAGCCATCCTTAGCCAAGTAGATGAAAATGGGGATGAACACCCATGGCTTATGTCAGCTGAACTCTGTCAAAGGCTGAAAGGAACTATACAGTTACAGAGTGAGAGTGCCTTGTGGTTATATATGCCTGCAAGCAATTTTGAGTTTATATCCACGGAACACATTTCAAGGTAGTAACTGACCATAGCTCTCTTTGTTGGCTTCATAATCTTAAAGAACCAGAAGGGAGATTAGCGCGGTAGGCTTTAAAGTTGCAGGCCTATGACTTTGAGATGGAACATCGAGCTGGAGAAAAAAATTAAAATGCTGATGGGTTGTCAAGGTTACCTGTCATTTTTGCTGTGCAAAATCGTGCAGATGACTTATTCAAACGAATGATCTGTAGGGAGTTACAAGAAGAACCAGTTGAAATTCAAAAAGCGCTGAAAAAGGCGATGGAGAAAACTGAATTTGTCAATGGCCAAGTATTTAAAATAATGGACAAAAAAGGCTTTTATTTCTGAAACCTTCCAAACATACAGAAATTATTTGATCTCTTTCCGCTCAGCATAACTTTCCAAGCAAAATTACACAAACTTAAAAAAGGGTGGTTAGCCGAGTAAGTAAAACTGCTTCCACCCCTAATGCAGGTTTTGAGTTTGAAACATGTACTGGCTAGAAAAACATTCTCGGTGTAGTATATTTGTCCCAAGGTTGACCCACCTCAAATAATTTACACAAACTTAAAAAACAAATTCAAAATCTCCTGTAGTAGTTTCACTCTGATAACCTCAGATTCTCCGCCAGCTGCTCCAGCGTGGGGCAGTGGTGAAACTCCCCCGCCATTTTCCATCTGGCAGGAAAACGCGCTAGGAATGGTTCACCCAGTCAGACCAAACCTATGAGCTTGATTCGTTCCACCCAAGGACCTAGACGCCCACCTTGCTCATACCCAAGCGGTACCATGCTGCCCCCTAGTGCTCCCCCAGAGCAACATGCGCTACAGCCTAAGGGTCAAATATGGGAAACTATTCCCATACCACTACCAAGCCATTATTGAAATGGCACAGGTGGTGATGACACCCGCTGGCTTCATCAATTTCCGCCCCTACAAGGGGTATTTTGACCTCGGCTTCACCTGCAAAGCTGACGCTGCCACTGCAGCAACTGTGCCCCTGGTATTCCAGGGCACTCCTCTCCCCACAACTTGGACTCAGCTCCCAGTGGACACTATTTTGGTGGTCCAGTTTGCTGGCCTGCCCACCCACCTCCCCCTGAAGTGCTCCACCAGGAGCTGATGGATGGTTTGGCAGCCTATGGCTCCAACCCCATCTTGCAATTTGTGGTCCCAAATGGAGCCACAAAACTTGCTGGGCCTTGGGCATATGCCATGATATGCCCTGAATTTAATAAAATTGTGGTGGCAATTCCGCTGTACACCATTATTCCCTCAGCACCTGACCATACATTTTGGGCCCATGTCAAGGGCGGGTGGACGATCTGTCCATCATGTCTCAAGTTAGACCACTCAAAATGCAAGTGCCCCTTCTCAACCACTTCAGGTGGATCAGATGACTCATCCACCAACCTCCAATCCGCTGCCCACCCCGTACAACTTCCAGCATGGGGCACAATCCTACGTCCTCCGCCCCCAAAGCCTGTTGCTGCAGCTGCACCTGCAGCCACCAATCAGCCTCCTCCTCACCCCAATGCCATAAATAATTCCTCCAACCAAGCATCAGATTGGATCCCAGTTTAATCCCATGCTTCCTCAAATGATTCAAATAAACATCAATTGTACGCTGATTCCCCAATCCAATTCAACCAAAACTCATGGCAATTATTGGCTGAAATTGACGAATCAGGTAAGTTCATTGAAGAACCATCTCTACAAATTGAGCAGTTCATTAATGCAGAATGGGACGCCAAATACCCCCCTCAACTTTATACCCCACAGCCAAACACCAAACTGTTTTGCAGTGATCACCAGCTGGCAGTTGAAGCAGCTGCAACACCAGACTGTTGTCCCCTGCGCAAAGCTGTCACTAAATCAGTAGTGATACTTAAAGGAGGAATTCCACCTCCTGATATCCCCGCAACCTTAACTCCAAAAAGAAAAATATTGGTGAACAACTATTACAAAAATGCAAACGATGCTATCCAGAACATGTCAACTATAGCACGGAATCCAAAAAGCAAAAATAACCTGAAACAACATCGTCACGTTCATTCAACTCCCAGACGCCCAAATTAAAGCTAAAAAACTTTAACCGAATATCTCAGTGCCATTTACCTAGCTGGCAATTTCCATGAAATTCCAATTATTAGAGATATCAAACCACATACCGCAAATTCCCCAACGCCATTACTGACGGCTGTGACATGCACTCTACTATGGGAGGAAGAAGCTGCTGCCAAAGAGGCTGCCAAAGATGAGCCCCCCGACCCCCCTCCCCTTCCACCATGAAGGGATAAGCAGCTTCCGCTGCCCACCTGGTTGGTCAGTTTTCAAACTGTTTCACTCAATCCGCTCATTAGGGCGTTTTGTTTTGAACCAAGTAGTTATACTAGTTTTTTAGTATATTTTTAGTTTCAGTAATGTCCGTCCACTGGTCAGCTTGCCTCAAGTAAATTCATACAGAAATTATTCAAGGTGCCCACAAGGTTGTTGGACATGGTGGGTTAAAATAAACTCTTGAACACATCAGACAATACTATTATTGGGAATCACTGAGTTATGATGTTGCTGATTATATTACCCGTTGCATTGAGTGTCAACTTCATAAGCCACATAAGAACGTTACAAATTATTGGTCAGTGAAGCCAGGATTTGCATGGCACGTGGTTTCAATTGATGTTATGGGACCATTGAGTGCAAGTATGGGTGGGGTACGTTACATTATAGTAGTGATTGACCACCTTATGAGGTGGGTTGAAACCCAAGCCTTGAGCTGAGCAGATGCCCTGAGTACAACCAAATTTATCTTGGAGCAGGTGATATATTGGCACAGGTGTCCTCAAGTATTACTAAGCAACAATGTGACAAACTTTACCTCATTTGTAATTCCACGCCTAAATGATCTAATGGGAATTAAAGGGGTGGTATCTGCCCCTAATGGCCTGAAACAAACGTAGTTGTTGAATGAGTCAATGGAACGCTCACCACTATGCTAAGAAAGTTGATCTCGGGTGAAACGTCATCCTGGGCATATTATTTAAGCTCATTAACATCTACATACAACATCAGTTTTTATTTGGCTACAGGAAAAATGCTGTTTGAATTATTATATGGTCATAGGGCAGCATTGCCACCAATTCTCTATTCAGCAGTGGATCTGACTCTGGGGATGAGTGCAGATAAATACCTATATCAGCTCACAAATATAATAGTGGATCTCCAATCTCAAGCTTATGATACTACAATCAAAAGAAGGGTTCAGGCCAAAAAAGCCAATGATAAGAGTCAATCCAACCTTAGGGAATTTGTCATTGGAGAACGAGTAGCCTATTGTGATACACATGGGTTCAGTCGCTAAAATAAGCTAGATGCATTATGGTTGGGACCATTTGAGGTTATTGCCAAAACAGCAAATGATGCCTACACAATCAAAAATGTGTCTGACGGTTGTGTGATTAATAGGGTACACAGCAAATTTCTTAAGAAATGGAATTAATAATAATAATAATATAATAATATATATAAAAAATAAAATTAAAGTATAATTATAAATATATATGTTAAAGCAAGTTTAATATATTTAAAAAATAAAAAAAGAAAAAAGAAAAAAAGAGAAAATTAATTAAATTATTTTTTTTATTTTTTAAGCCTCAGGTTGCAAATTGTGAGCTCTTCTTTGACGCCTCTGGGGGGAGGGAGGTTGAATGATGATATTATGAAAGAGGCCACTGAAGTTGATCTGTGATCTGATGCTAGCAAGGGTTAAAGCAACACAAATCTAAGTTTTTTGGACTCAAGGGGAATTTTGAGAATATGCAACAATTGGAAGAGTAAATGGAATGTCTAAATTAGCAAGGCGAGAAACACTGGATCATGGGGAAAACAGCAATTTAAGAAAATTCAATCTGTAATTAAGTGCATATAATATCTATATGGCACAGGCGCTGAAAGCTGTGTGCGAAGTGCTTGAAGATAAGCTTTGTCAAGGACACTTGCCATATGAGAGAATAATGAACAAGGAAGATGTGCAGGTGGCTGTCAAACAATGCCCCCAATTATTGCCATTAATGGGAGGTATCACCGGATAGTCCCCTCTGCGAAGTAATCATGCAGGCAATGAACATCATCTTGAAGGTGGCGGCTACAGGCCTCCTGGAAGCGAAAAGGAAATGAATGGTGAAAATTTGGCAAAGTGGGGAGTGAGGTGGCCCATATACAAAGTACTTGCCCTGCAAACCAAAGTGCATAAGTTGCAGTATTTCAGCTGAGCAAGTTATCAAGATCATGAGAAGCAAAAGAAATGCTAAGGGATTCAAGCAATTTTCCCCTATGTTCCTGATACAGAAGCTCAACGTGCTCATCATTACTGATTGCCAATTCAGTAGACAAGATTGTTGGTTGATAAAATTGGCCAATCTGAAAAAGGAACTCGGGGAGAATATCTGGCTCAATTAGGAATGATTGATTTAAATCAAGTTTAATTGCTTCATTGGGCTCATGAGCAACCCCTGGATTTAAAACTGATGGAGCTGAGTCCAATAATGATTCAAAATCAAGCTTGACAGAAGGAGAAATTGGAATGTATGGTCAAGAATTTAATGAGGAAAAGGGCCAACCCTATTTCTTCTTCAAAAATAGGTACCATTGTGGGGAGAGCAGATGAGATAACCAAATCAAGTTGACTCGGGGCACTAGACCTGGCAGGAAGGGAAATGATACCTCTTTGGGCAGTTCATGGCATTGCTCAAAAAAGGGAGGCGTCTGTTTCAGATAGATTGGCCAGGATTAGATCATAGCATGAAGTATTAGATGAGGACATTTTTAGCTGATAATCTGGTCAAGCAGGGAGATGTGTGGGAATTTTATATGACCACATTATCCAGCTTGGGATTAAATAAGTTTCAATTTTTAAAATGATTGGTTCACATATTTTAATTTAGCTTATTAATTAAGCTTTGGATGACAACTTAACTATGTCATCTAGGTGGCAATAATAACTGACTGAACGGTTAATCATACTTCTCAGAGGATCATATCTATGATAATTACAGTTGCAATTTCATTGGGGATTATTGCTGACAATTTGGAGATAAATAGATTAGCTTGAAATGGGTAATTACTCATGAGAAATCATCAGGTTTGGTAGCTGACATGTGGCTGATACAAATGGCAATTCAAATATGCTATTCCTCATGTATATCAGCTGGAATATTTTCCAAAATTGAACTAATATCTCATTTTCATCAGCTAGGCATGCTGAGACCATTCTGGCTACCACGATTTACCCCTAAACACATGTCCTCTCATACTTCCGCCTTTAAATATTCCCTCATTTTATATTAATCTACCTTAGACCTATATCTTATATTTATTATATTTTGTAGTTTATCTGCTTCTTGTGAAGAGAGTCCTTGTCTAAGTGTTAACGCCAGAGTGAGGCTGAAGTCACTTATTATTATCTGCCAGAGTAGGGCCAAAACTGCCCGATTTAATAAACTCAACTAAGCTAATTGTCTTCATACAATTAGCAAATTTGCATTTATTTCCAGAAACAGTAGTTAAGTGAACCTGTGCACCAGTGAAAACCCATCAGTTTTTACAAGTACTACCCCTTATACTCAATAAAATATACAAAATCAATTAACATTCTTGATGTTTGAAATTATATATTCTATTGTAGTTTCAAGGTATTAAAACTTATCAAGGTCTTGACCATGCAAAATGCCATTGTAAGCTCTTCTAAGATTAAATTTCTTAGCAATTGTTACTTGGAAGCCACTTAGCTCCTGACAGCTATCCTGGAGAATCTATATTATATGAATTAAAAGCAAATCAACCTATGTTGTCCAACCCATGCACCTATAAGTACCCAATTTATCATTGCTAACTTATTTACAATTGCAGCAAAGCCAAAATTAGTGCTCACTAAAGGGGCACTCTGAGTTGCCACTGTGAGAACATCAATTAGCAGTAAGGAAAAAATATTTTTATTTCACTTAATTAAAAACTAAAATGGCCAATGTCACCAAACAAAATGTTCTTCCACATGATACCTGACGAGTAAGGACGCTTTCCAATAAAGGTTTGAACAAGCAAAACCCACATAGATGTTTTCTAAATCATGGATAGTTTGTGTCACTTGCAGATTAAGAAAATGAAGTACTTTTCTGAAAAGGAAAACTTTGAGGAGGAGTGGTTGTAAATTCTGTACTTACACCTAAAGTAGCAAGAAATTATTTTCAACTCTGCTAAATCTGCTTCAAGTAAGATGTCCAAAGAAGAGAACCATGAACATAGTTGCGATGAAGTGGCACAAGAAGGACTGAACTTGGTATATATTGACATAGAGAATTATGCTTAGAATTTGGAAATCAAGATTAAATCTATCAGACGCACCGCTGACACTACTTTCAAACCCTAATCAAGCTCTTGGACAAGTTGCTATATGCAAGAATCATGTCATATAAGAGATTATCAACCTCAAAACTTCTGATGATGAACATCAAACTAATTTACTTAACAATACCAATATCTAGATTAATCAGTTAATCAAAAAACCTTACCTCCCAAATCTCAATAAGATTACAATGAATTACATGATTCAGCTGATCTAAGATCTAAGTTATTAAATCACCTATTTGCAAAAGATTGGTTCTTTCCAATAGTGGACAAAAACGTTGTGTAATAGCAATCAGGTAATAGTCCAAAGTACATAAAACAACATAAAGAAGGCTCTAAATTTCCGCATACCACTATGGTGGGGATAAATAGTAACTTGTAGTAGACTTAATAAGATAGTCAACCCTAACAATGCTCCTTGACCCCAGGAGAAAGCAAGGAGGGCTCCCATCAAGAGATTAAAGTTCAGTCCCTTGATTTTTAGCACTAGTGGTGCCCAACCCAAGAGGGGGAGCCTCCATGCATCTTTATTTGCAAATGGGCCAAACAAAGGGATTATTAAAGATAAAAAATCTTAATATGGCACCTCAGCTAACAGCCTAGGAAGCCATTCATAAAGTGAGGAAGCTTTGGGGAGACTTTTGTCTGGCACCAGCTTTAGCTGATGGACCATGGTGGACAGCACCAGGGTGGGAGCATCAGTGACATGGGGAAAAAGGAGGTATAGTTGTGGGTTTTCTTCATTTATGAGGCCAGCGGTGTCCATCGCCTCAATGTATTGAGCAAGTTGATGCTCAGCGAAAATGATGAGAGCTGGCACACAAGTGAAAGACTTGATGCACCTGTGAGTCTAAGTTCCGTCTCTTGGTTTATTGAAAAGGATTTTTTTAGCACTGAAATAGAAGGCATTCCTCATAGCTTATGTTGTCAAATAAAATTTAGAATTAAAAAGGTTTTCCAAAGATATTTTTTGTTAAGTTAGACCAGCATAAATACAAAGAATTGTGAGATGAAACTTACTAAATTCTTATATATAAGGGTCATGATAAATTTCAAGTCTTTTTTAATTTTTTAAACTATTCATGTTGCAATTGTAAGCATAGGTGTTTTTTAAAAATATTTAAGAATTATCTTATTGTGCTTAAGAAATTTTAATATGTAATAGTTGATTGCACACTTTAAGTAATTTAATTGTAAAAGTTTGGCGCAAAAATGCCAAATTTGGGAGGCCTATTCAAAGCTTGATCTTTGGGATTCATTTAAGTTAGAATTTGAGGTCAAAAATGTCCCAATTTCGTTTTATTTTATAGTTAAATTTTGAATGCAAAACGGGTGAATTACTCCATTTTCTTGGCAATTTTGTCATTTTGGAACCCCTATAAACAGGGGTTCCTCTTGATTCTTGTAGCTGAGGTAATCTGACATTAAGTACGGATCATTTTTTAAGTAAGTTAATTAGATTGGCGAAGTTCAGATCCATCAGATCCCTCAAAGGCATATAGTGGTGTTCATTTAATACATTTAATGCCAACTTTGGGGTATACCTATATTAGAATTATTATTTTTTCTTTGCTAGTATTATCTCTAATAAATACAATGTGATGGACAAGAATGTCCTGTACCATCTGTAGGGATTTTGATATGCCCACATTACCCAGCTTAATTGATTATAATACAAATGCTTGTTCACTAGGGGATTCATCACACTTCGGGATGTGAGAGTTATTGGATATATATGATAATTATTGTTTGTAATATTATTCTGAACGATTATTATGGGTTTTTCTGGTTTCAATCTGCCAGATTGTTAATGTTCTTTGGGGGTATTCTCTGACTTTAACAAGCGATTAGGCTGTCATTTTTATTAAGGATAACTTAATTAACTTTCAGAAGTCAATCAGGTTAGTCAATAATTAACTAAGGGTTTATGAGTTGCTAGCAAGTGATGCTTCTTGTGATAAAGCAACTTGAAAGTCTACCTTTTAGGGATTGCAACATGATGTTTATATGTAAGCATCAATTTCCTTGGAAGTTTGTCACCTAATAAGAGTGACTCAATGGGATTAAGTGAAGGCATTTGGACATGTTATCCATTTCAACCCAGAAGAGGTTGCACTTAGGTTGGTGGAGAATAAGCTTAAAACGATGAAGAAGATTATTGTTTTATGTGACCCTGGAGGGCTAATTCATCAGCAATGGCCGCTGTTTCCAATTGGGGTGCCAACATAAGAGTTGTGTGCCAAATTCCCTTATAGTTCTTCTTGATTTTTATAAAAAAAGATAAATTTTTACCAAAAAAGTTGCTTTCAGATTAAGTACTTTAATCATTTATACTGTTTACTCTTGAGAATTATGTTGGAAGAATAAGAGATCCTTTATCTATCTTATTGTTCTCTATGGACTCTGAGTGATGAGAAGGAAAATAAATTTCTGAACCTAATCCTAGGTTATGTTCTACAAAAGAGAAAAGAGATCCCTGACGATATTCCAGAAGAATTCAAGATTAGTATAAACACCAGTTTAGCATTAAACCTAATAACCCTTTTTCTAGAAGAAGCTTATATAGAGTAATAGTCTTCATACTATTAGTGACTGATTTAATTAAGTTATCAACAATTTATAAAATGCACATACAAGGAACCAATACGATTGATCAATTGAGTAGAAGCGAGCTACTATTAAAAAAGAATAAACAGCTCCCAAAAAATTTACCCTTCAATGCTCACTAGAGGGTAGCTGAGTTTTATGCAAGATTTAATAAGAAGATCTCATCAAACCATGCTTTTTAAGAACGATTTACAAAAGCTTTGGAAGGAACTAGAAACTGTCAACAAGAATGCACTCAACTCTGTGTCAGAACAGATTTCACTACATTGGAGGAATGCGTGATGAGAGCCTAGGAAGAGGCTAAGCAAGTTGAAAGATCAACTATAACCTCAATGGAAAGGGCACCTCCTTGAAGTTCAAGGAGGGTGAATTAATTAAAGAAGTACTATTTCAGAAGGCTGAGTGAAAAAATGATCAAGAATGCTTACACTAGATTACCAAAGATATAGAACAACTAGTAAAATGCAAAAAAGAACTAGAGAATAACAAATGTGATTTCATGCAAATGGAGGCGGAAGAAACTTACAAAATCACATGAAACTTCAGCAAGGAAAATACCACCACCCAGAAAAATACCTGTGTCATTTGGAGTAATATTTGATGTGACCCCCAAATTTACTCCCATAGTCAATCAACTCACCAGGAAGGAATCCCTGCCGGTGGAGCTGCAGATGAATCTAGAAATAGACTGAAGTTACCCACGTTCCATCAGGACAATGCCCCTGTGATTTTCCGATTATTGGAGATGATGATGTTCAGATTTAGTGACCAACAAAAGGCAGTGACCGTCATGAACTACCTGAGCTCTGATTGTCAGAATTGGTGTTATTACATCTGAATGAGGACAATTTGTCTTATAACGAGGCCAAGGAAGCCATTATAATAGAATTGAGAAGCCCTACGCGAAAATAATTGCAAGCAGAAATTTATGGGCATTCAATTCTAAAAAGTCGAGACTCCTAACTTTTGAAGACTAATTCTACCAGAAATCACAGAGCCAGGCTGGTGTGAAAGAGCTATCAGATTTTAATGTATGAATTTTGATGCAACCGGCGCATTGCCCCATTATAATTTGCATCAAACATTGTCTTCAGCGCTAGTGACTCAGAAGTCCACATCTCATATGGTGGATCATCTAAAATTTCTAGGAGTGACCTTTGAGCATCAAAACTGAGCTTTAAAAGTTAGTCAAACTTGAGCCCAAATTAAAGTGAATTTTGACAAGGCAAATAAGGTCTTATAATGAATCATGATGGGAAACAGGCTTAAAGTGCAAAAATGACCGGACAAGATGCAGATCTGTTACTATTGTGGGATACCAGGACATTTAACCGCTCAATGTTGGAACAAGGTACACAAGGAGCAAGTTACTCTAGACCAGGCAAAAGAAAAAGAAATTAGTCAAGAATAAGGAAAAGGACCTGCAGTCTAGACAAAGAACAATCTGGTACAGTGGACAAACCTGTTCATCCTAATGTTAAAAAGTAATATAAATATTTCTAGCCTATTTATAGTTGATGACACAGCCAACCTGCTCTATCAGGTTGTTAATTTGGAGGTGAATGACATTACAAAAGCCAAAGTGAAGGAGATTGACCCTAAAATTTTGATTGAAGTGGCTCAGCCATATGCTCGTCAGCTAGCAGACAAGATTAGATCTACTGAGAATATAGAGGAATTGCTCAAGATGAGATTAGATGAGGCGAACGTATCTCTTCCCATTAGCATGATCAATGAATCTTACACTGATTTATCCACACAATCAATTACTACTCTCAAACTGGAAGCAACGTTACTATACACTCAATATATATCTTATTACAATATTCTGAGTGTACCTATGCAAATATTATAGTCAACTGAATGAGAATATGGGTGATAATTGACAGTGGAGCTCCCATCAACATTGTTTTGACCAAGTTGGTGAAATTAATGAAGATTTTGTAAGGTCTAGAACACCATAAGGAATATGGAACGTCTAGACCAGATCTTAAGATATCCTGTGGAGCCTACAGTGTGCTGCCACTTCTGTTTTAGATTTATTGTGGTATCAGCTCCTAACACAATGTTGGCTAATCAGAACTATGACATACTTATTGGGATGAAATTCCTGATAAAATATGAAGTGAAATGGGATTCAAGGAAAACACCCTGACAATTTTGGGGAAAAACCTGCCCCTAGCATAGTAGCAGGAAGGAGAACTGCCACTAACAAAGAAGAGAGATTTTCGTAAACCTGATTTACAATGATGGCATCGTCTTCATCCTGTACAAGTGGTTAAAAAAAGTAAGGGAAATTTCAAGGTAGATCCCTTAAAAAACATAAGTTACCTTTGAGAATAAAAATTACAAACATTATACCCTCAGGAATGCAAATAATTTTTAACAAGGATAATGATAGAAATTATCTAGTACTAAAAAAAAGATAATGATAGAAATCCTATATGAGATTAACTTTTCTCTCTTGTTGCAATCACTTTTGCAACCCAATCAATTCAAGTCTTAATCTAGTTTGATAATCTCATAGAGGAGATTAGTCTACGCCCATGTCAGGGAGCAGTTGGGCAAGTAAGGTAAGAGGAGCAGGTGGGAGGCCTGCGACCTCAAACGTTTGAAAACGCCCCGGAGAAACCAGTGGAATAAAAAGTTTTAAAAAACTGGCGGTCACTGTTTCCCCAGAAATCCTCACTTGGCAAGCATGATGCAATCAGTACATCAATACGCCGCACTCCCAGCCACTTTTGTCGGTGGAATATGGAGTCTGCGTGTTTCTGGACATCCAAAAAATAACTTTATGGGAAAAATTTTGTGGGGATGTGCACACTTTTTTCCTGACTGTGGTGTACGTTGCACCTCACTCCATGTCATGCGGTTGGCTGGGCCTAGGTTTTAAGAACAAAGAGGCAGCAGATGAGGCTGCTGCAGTGCGTGTAGTGATCAACCTCCCTTAAGGGCAATGGGTCATCAAAACAAAACGCACTAGATGAACAAAATCCAACCAAATTTTCCTCACGTTTGACTCTTTGCCTACTACAGTCAAACGTGCCATTTTGGAGAAGCACCTGAAAGATAGTCTCACTGTATATGGCAAAATACAATCTTTTGAGATGAAATGCTTTATGCTGATGCCACACCTGTGCACCAGCAAAGCCATTGCAGTTCTGACCCCAACTGAGGAGATCGCAAAGGACCAAACCCAACTCCTGCACTCCACTTTTATTAATATTGAAGGGCATACCACCCACCCATTCCAGATGACCGTGGACAGCGCGCCCCCATCTGCACCCACTGTGATGTGTTCAGCCATAAGGCACATGCATGCCCCACCAAGGAGGGCATCACATTCCAAGAGCACCCCTCAGCGGCCATGGCCAGCGGAGAGGCACACTATGAACCAACTGTAAGCACCAAAGAGGCTTTCCCATGGGGAGCACAAGGTTGCTACCTATTGGTAAAGACTATCTCCCCGCAAGAATGGAAGAAGGCCAAGCAGGCCCATAGGGCCGCGGCCAAGGAAGCGGCTAAAGTCACTACCGCTATCCCACACTCCCAACGCCAGGAGGACATCAAAAACCTTCATGGTGGAAGCAAATTGGGAATCTATCAACCAATCAGATTGGGAAGCCCATGCTGATTGGGCCACTCAATCTGAGGATCCAATGGGGGACTCAAACTCACCCAATCGTTGCACCCAAGCTCCAGTTGAAACTGACTTGGGGCCCATTCCAACTGAAAATTTTTTTTGACCCGCTCAACGGTTCACCAAACTCATCTGCACCACAAAAAATTCGTCCAACGTTAGGGAAACAAAAAGTGAAGGCAAAAGACAACGTGAACCTTTCTGCTAAAATTAAAAAAACCACCAATAGTGTTGCTGCAAAACCCGCACTGCCATGAAGGCCCATGGGGATCTAGAGGAGGCTAGTGGGCCCAAGTGCCCACCCCTCACACCTAAGGTGTAATGGGGGAAACCTTCACTTTAGGGATGTTGAATATCGCCGGACTCAAGGCCTCACCTTCCCAGGCTAGGAAACTGAGTTTTTTACAATAAAATTTACCCGTGGATATCCTGGCCATCCAGGAGTCCCACTGTCCACGAGGTTCCGAGGAAACTTGTAAAACAATGCTCCTCCCATCCCTATCCTTTTGGTCGAAGCACTGTGGGGTGCTAATTTGGAAAAATAATTTTTTCAAATTCGTATCCTCAGAAACATTCTTAAATGGCCGAGTGCTCATCATCACCTTCTCGTGGGCTGACATAGTGCATGCAATTGTCAACATCTATGCCCCAAATGGTGCATGAGAGCATCAGGAATTTTTCTCGTTGGTCAAATCCCTCCCACTACCCCCAGACCCTTTTGTAGTCGGTAACATGAACTGTTGGATAAATACTCCAAGGGACCGGTGGCCTTCCTCCTCCCACGCCCCCCAGGGCCACGTTGAGGTTCGCGTTCTAAAGGCCACCATTGGGCTAATGGATGCACTCCCATGGCAAGCCCCGCTGCTCAAGAACATGACGCGCCCCCATGTCCGCAACGGCCAATTAAGGTCCATGTCCCGCATTGACCTTATCCTTACACTGGCGAAATTCCAACCCCACATATCCCACTTTAAAGCAACAAAAATGGAATTCTCCAACCATTGACTGGTCTTGATAACCTACCACCTACCTGTCACAGCTGCTAAGGCCCCAGATTGGTGCAAAATCCGCCCCTCAAGCTTGCATCGCCAGGATTTTCCACATGGGTGGAATCAGAAACTTTGGCAAAAAAGTTTGTTGTACCATTTTGCGCAGACCCCATTTCCACATGGGCAACTTTCAAAGAAGTTACCATCCGCCACTCTTGCCACCTCTCTTCCAGACACTCACGAGCCACATCAGCTGTCAATTCGCGTGCTCTGGCAGAGTTGGCACACCTGGAGTCCAACATCCCAGCTACAGGATACAGCTCTGCATGGGGCCAGAAGTGGGCGGAGGTAGCCACCCACCTCAACGCGCTCAAAAAGCAACACAAACATCGGGATTGTGTTCAGTACAGGGCCAAATGCATCACAAAAGGTGACAAGTGCACCGCATATTTTTTTAAAAATTTTCGCACCATGCCAGAGCGTGGCCTGCACACAGGTGTGAAGATCAGATGATTCCATTGCGGATATGTCAGCCAAAGTGGCAATCAAAACACAAAAGTATTACTCCAAGTTGTACCGATCTGATCCAATTCAGCCAGCCAAAGTGGCGGAATTTCTCAACCAAGCCCACATCTGCACCATTTTCTGATACCCAGAAATAATAAATTTGATTACGCTGAACGAATTATGGACAGCCATTCGCAGTGCACCAAACCATAAATGCCCAGGCCCGGATGGCATTCCATATGAATTCTACAAAAAGTACTTCAAATATATATCCCCAATACTGCTGGCCTCACTTAACCAGAGCCTTTTGGAAACGCGCCTCCTGCCAGGAGGACAAGAGGCCTTCACCGTCACACTCTTCAATAAAATGGACAAGCTAGACTTAGCCAACTGGCGCCCCATTTCTTTAGTTAACATGGATACAAAAATTTTAACAAAAACATGGCTAACCGTTTAGGGATTGTAGCATCTGCCATCATCTCCCCAGAACAAATTGGTTTCATACCCAGAAAGTCGATTTGGGACAACGTGCACTCTGTGGCCAATGCGTGCCAGTCCACAGCCTCTGGGGCACTTGCATTCTTGGACCAACAGAAGGCCTATGATAGAGTAAACTGGGAATACTTCAGGGCCTGCCTCCATCAATTCCGCTTACCCCTCACCTCATTAACTGGGTGATGCTTCTCACGGAATCTGCAACAATGGCAGTACGTGGCCCTGGCTTCCTAATGAAAGTAGTCCGCCCTCAAAGGGGCTTGTGACAAGGGGACCCCCTTAGCCCACTATTATACAACTTCAGCCTTGACCCACTGCTTCGAAATGCAAATGCCCAACTCACCGGGGTCCATGTGCCAGGTCAAGCCCCAGTCAAGATGATGGCGTTTGCAGATGACTGCGTGGTTGAGGTTTCTAATAATAAAGATGCACGCGCACTTGAAGCTCTCATCCAGGAGTATTCCCAGGTAAGTAACGCTGCACTGAATGCCTCCAAAACTGAAATCATCCTCCTTGGTCGGTATCATAACTGCTGGGCCCCTGCAACCAGCGCCCAGCCCGGCTCATCTTCTTGCACATGTGCTCGCCCTCCCTGCTCACCCCACACCGCCCCATTGGTGCTCCCCTTCATGCCACGCCCTACCATAGGGCTGGTCCACCATCTGGGCGTGTGGGTGGAGGCAGGCGGGTATGCCTCAGCAGTAATGGAAAGTCATATTTTAGACAAAGTGGTGAAGCGCATCGCCTCCCTCAGAGCCCACCCTACTTCCCTTACTGGCAGGGTCGTTTTGGCCAACTCTATGCTCCTCTCCAAAATCTGGTTTGGAGCCCACGCCATCCCTTCTCCCCAAACTTTTTCAATTCCTTGTATGCCCTGCTGCAAGGATGGCTTTAATCAGGCCGCCCACCACCAGTATGGCTAGAGGTCATGTTTGCCCCTCATCAGCATGGTGGCATGGGCCTGCTTGACTTCAGAGCCCATGCGGCCAAGATCTTGGGTACATGGATTGTGGCCGTCACCGCCCCTACACTCCCCTCCCAACACTGGTCCCACACGGCCCGCTCCAACTTCTCCCACGCCTTGGGCCTCAACAATCCATTGAATCCCCACTCCCTGATGAAATACCTAACTTCACACCCATTATCCACAGGTCCTCACGGTACTAAAACCCACTACAAACGAATCCTCCTCTCCATGCGGAGCGCTGAGTGGAGAATTTGTATTTGCGGACATACAACCCAAAGAGGCCGCCCCTCACCTCAGTTCACACAAGAGGTACAGGGGCTACCCATCCATGATGGCGTGATGCCCACACGGCCCCATGTCCTATCCAGGGTGGACTACCTGGACATGATGGACATCCCTTACTCCATTGAGACCCAGAAGACTATTTGGAAATATGCACACCACCCCCTGTTGCTTCCTCATATCTATTCCCATGTGTGGCGCTACCTGAGGTGGGTGTACCATATGGCTGAGCGCTCTAACACTTTACACTCATCCTGTGTCATGTGTGGCCAGTATGGAACGCTGTTATACCGCCTGGAGAAGTGCCCTACCTCTAAAGCGATATGGCGCTAGGCTCAACGTCTGCTGAGCCAGGATCAAATACATCCCTTCAGTCTGTCAAGAGACATGTTTGCCCTATCAATAGCCTCCCACCTTCCACCCTCCCTCCGTGCTCTGGTGGTTGCAATCGCTATGTGGACTATCCACACGATTGTCTTGGATGCCATCGTAGGCTCCACCCCCACCCTCCCAGAAGCAGTCCACAGAATCTGGTCTCACTTGGTGGACCACTTTCAAGCGTGGATGTTTTATACCTCCCACCATGCCGCTGACAGCTGGTCTTCTCATGGTTCCCAGTTTGGTTCATCAAATCAGACCCCTTCCTTCACACGTGTTCAATTGTGGCTACGGTCCCTTCACACGTTCCCTCCCCCTCCTCATAAGTGGCGTTCCCGCTGGCAACAAGAGATAGCATCGCTTCTCTGGGGTGCCTTCCCTGTTACTACATTTTGTCTCTTTTGGATCAAATTCGGAAGTGTCCGTCCCATGGTCAGCCTTCCCCGCAATAAATTTAAAGGATAATGATAGAAATTCTAGAGTAGCTATATGGAAAGTCATCAACCCATGGAGGGTATTAAGAATCAAGGCATGGGTAGCACTGGGGATTATTATACTGGGACACAAAGAAATAAGTGCGATACTGGATAATCTTGGAGAAAAACCATTGAAGATGGAGAAATATCAATTTAGCGCGTTTCTACATCTAATTCTAATGGCAGAATTCAGTAAATTACATGACTTCAGAACGTTAACTGAGATGTGATCATTGGTGGATGCTGCCAAAGGCGTAATGTTTTGGTTAATTGAGAGCATCTGGCTGAATTACTGGATCATAAATAAAAAGATGTGTTGCAATTATATGAGAGATATTGGGAAATATTTTCTCAAGATGACCATAACCTGGGATGCGCAAAAAACGTGATCCACAAGGTCAACATTAAAAAATAACCGCCAGTAAGGAAAAGACCTTTTCTGCCAGTTTAGAGCTGCTGAAGCTGTGGCCATTTAAGAAATCAGCAAGCTAGTTGAGCATGGGCCCCCATTCCATTGTTGAGTCCATGTGTGAGTCTAATCCTAATTGTAAAAAATATGGACGGATCAAATTGAGCATTGTTTTATCACAGTGACAAAATTCCTGGTGTTAAACGCACCATTAAAGCTAAGTCAAACAAGCCCTTGAAGTCAAGGAAAGAACTCTTAAAGGTAACTTATAACCTCTCCAGAGTCATTGACTGGAAATGGGTTCTGGTTTTGACAGCCAGGGCTTACAGAACATCTCGCTAGAGAAGAAAGTCTGGCGGAAATTGACCCCAAAATAAGGAAAATCACATGTTGCAAAGTTACGGAATTTTGCCAATTCATAATGTTTCAATTTTGTTAAAAGGCGAAAATTTTATAGCTCATATCGTGTGTAAATTGCTTTAAAATCATCATGAAACTTCCCTTTAACTTTTTAGGCCCAAGCCGAAAAATGCTTTGCTTTTTCTCAGATAAACAGTTAGAATAAATAAAGTTTAGGGATTGTTTGCTTAAGATTTCCCATACTTTTCTATTTTATAAAGAATACCTTGGTTGAAACATCACAATGACCAGAGTCCTTTTCCACCCTGTTCTCACTACCAAGTTGGGCGCAAACCTGCCTCACACGCGGCCTATTCCACTAGCTCAACTACGTCTTATTTAGCCAAGTTTCGACGCAGTTCTTATGCTACCTTCCCCAATTCTCAAGGACTCATTTTCCTGATGGTTGTCGACAGTTTGGTGTGCATTCTATATACCGAATCTAAATAAAAACATAACTGAGATTGACTAAGACGTTGTTTCCTCTTGATGGGTCACTTTGCATTGTTTTGGCACCTTTTTCATGGAGCCTTCCGCTTAAACCTCATGTGCTCCAGTTTCCTCAAACTTATCTGAAAAAAACTCAGTTTTATTTTTAAATTTAATCTCCTTTCAAGTTCTAGAAGCAGCCTAACCCTCTCAGAGCTGACTCCTTTTAAAGCGTTTTACTAGTCTGGTACTGTTTTTCCCTCCTGGCCTTAGTTGATACCTTCTTTAAAAGGGTGTTATGAGGGTGTTGCGCGGCTCCCTTCACTCAGAGCGCTCATAAATTGTGCAGTACCTGCCACTACTAGCCTAACTTTCCCCCATTCGCGCGATTCAAAATTTAGAAAGAAGATCTTCATGACGTTATCCAGCATTAGGGCCCACCAGAAGTCTCAAGGCAAAGACTTAGCTGACGTTCTCCTCCTCAGCTTCTTCTCCGTGAGATTTCAGAGGGAGCTCACCAATGATTACTCTCCACGGGTGAGAATAATA
The DNA here is from genome assembly GCA_022478985.1 of Massospora cicadina. Taxonomy (NCBI): domain Eukaryota; kingdom Fungi; phylum Entomophthoromycota; class Entomophthoromycetes; order Entomophthorales; family Entomophthoraceae; genus Massospora; species Massospora cicadina. The sequence continues at coordinate 53,355 of JAKSZP010004411.1, forward strand.
GATCCCTCCTGGAATCTCTCCCAGCGTTGAAAACCTTTGTCAAGCCCTGCGAGTAACCCCCGCTACCTATGAGGACTATAACACCTTTGTCCACTTTTCTAAGGTGACCTCACTATGGCACATTACCTGCGCCTGTTCCAAGAGAAGGAATTAAGGTTGGAATCTTAGACATTTAAAATGGCCCTCCCCCACAAGTCCCTAGATAACACATGTGTTGCGATTGGCATATGAGATAACCTTCCCCCTCCTTATCTGGAACGTGCTCCATCCATGCGTTCCTGTTGTCCAACAGCCTCTTTACTTCCAAGCCTAACTGTACTTTGGAACTTCAGCTCTTAGAACTTGACAACTCCATCTCAGTGGTGCACCATCAGGGCACCTATATTGGTACACCTGACACCAGTCATGTTTCAGATCACTTGGTGACATATCCAACTGAGGCACTAGGTGTTATGGGCAACTCCACCCTGACTATAATTTATTTCCCTTTTGTACTTTCCCAGTACCGCTCAGAGCTAGAAGTGAGCTTGCTGGAAGGTGAGACTGAAAACTTCTTCATAGGTGAGAGTTTACTCCTACTTGGCCCTGCACCACTGCGCTCCACTGAGGGCCCCTCACTTTTGTCCTCAAAAGTAGAAGAATTTAGTAATTATAACCCATTTATTTCAGAGTATTCACTTTGCTCTAGCCACGAACCCTCAGTTGCCATTTTAGAACCTATGCCTCCTGTCCAATCTGTCATCCCAGTTGGTCCAGTTGAACAACTCTTTCCTTATTATATCAGAGTCACCTCTCTTGGCGGACCCAATTCAGAAACGGGTTGATATCCATGAAATAATGATTGAAGAGGAACTCTCCTTGGCTGAACCAACTAAAATCTTAGCCGTCCTGACTGGTGTAGTTTCATGCAATAAGGGTATCCCTCCCGCCAAACATAAAGCATCAAGATGCCCTAATCAATTCAGATACCGTGGGCATTTCACTGGAAATGTTAAGTCATACGCTGTTGAATCCTCAGGGATACTCTCACTTACAATCCACCTCTGGCTTGGAGCCATCCTATCCTCCCTTGGCTCCATAGAAAATAAATCCTCCTCTGCGTACTTCTTGTTCATGACTACCTTCTCCTCTGCAGGGAAGAATTTCCAAGCGCTCACTTTGGACACTGGAGCTACTGAGAACTTCATCTGTAAAGAACAGGCGGATGCCATGGACCTACTTCTGGGTGTTGGTCAAAATGTGAAAGGTGCTACGTCTCAAACCATTTTACGCTACAGTATACTACCACCTGTTCCCTTTGTTGCAAGCTATGGGTAATTTGTGGAGAGCTTCTCCTCAATAAAAGACCTTCTTTAACCCGTTGTTCTGGGTATTGGCTGATGGCCACAGTTTGACATCTTTATCAACCTAGTGTACTATACCATACATGCAAAATTCCCTGAAGGAATCACGATTACCATCCCTTGCCTGGATGAGAGAGCAATGGCACTACCTTGAAGGTGAGGCCCCTCTCAAGGTGAGCCTAGCCTCTATTCAACCGACTATCACCCTAACCTGGCATTTATCCTTCCTGAATGCATACGCGGATATGCGGAACTGTTTGATCTATCTAAGGTCCGCCCACTCCCTGATCACATCAAGTTTGACTTTGAGTTTATTCTTACCATTTACCTCATTAAGTTATTCTCTTCAATTTACCTTTTGTTCCTGAGGGAGGAGGCTGCCTTGGACGCTTGGGTTGAAGAAATGCTCTCCAAGGGTCAAATCTTCAAAAGACTTTAGATGATGTGCTCCCCCTCCTATTTCAGAGATGTCTGATGGCTCCCTCCGTCCCTGCGTTGATTATGGAAATCTGAACAATGTGACAGTACCTGACTCCCATCCGCTCCACCTGGAGCAACATATTGCTCGCTACGTGGAGAAGGCTAGAGTATTCAACAAGCTGGACTGCCTTAACGCCTTCAATCAGCTCCGCTTTAAAGAAGGCCAGGAGTGGTTGACTCTTTTTTATACTTGGATTGGCATCTACCAGTACAGGGTCATACCGTATGGTTTGAAGAACGTCCCCACATGATTTTAGAAGTTCATTGATGCTGTCTTGGAAGAACTTATGGAAACCTGCACGATTTCAAACATGGATGACATTTTGGTCTTCTCCCCAGATGCAGAATCTCAAGCCCGCCACCTTGTATTCAACATGGAGAAAATTTCACAGGCGGACCTTACTATCAAGGCTAGCAAGTATAAACACTTCCAGCCTTAGGTTGGTTTCTTAGAAAACAATATTTGCTCCCTTTGCAACAAGATTTCCCCAGATAAGGAAGCAGAAATCCACGATTGGACTACTGCCTCATCTTTCACAGAGTTACGCAACTTCCTTGGGACGTTAAATTTCCTCTTAAAGCTTACCTGCAGCTCTCAGAAGTTGCCGCCCCTCTCTACACCGCATCAGGGAAGAAGGTTTTCAGTTGGACTACAGAATGCAACGCCGCGCTCCACGTTGTTAAGTTCATACTTTTGTCCAGCCCGGCGTTGGCAATGCTGACCCAAGCAGCCCTTTATTATTGCCACTGAAGCTTCCAACTTTGCAATGGGAGCTGCTCTGTTGCATGAGGTGGAGGATGGAGTGGTACGGCCTGTTGCTTATTTTATAAGAAGATGACCCTGGAGCATCTAAACTACGCTATTTATGATAAGGAATTTTTGCTGTTGTTGAGGCGGTACATCACCGGCGCCATCATTTGAATGGGTCTAAGTGGACCATTACATTCCGCGTTGACCACAAGGCGTTGATGTACTATCATGCCCCTTAGAAAATATCCACTCGCCAGTCTCAGTAGTTGGAAATTCTTTTGGTGTATAAATTCCAATGTGACTTCATTAAGGGGTAATCAGAACCTGTTACCAGATGCCCTATCCTGGAACCTGCTTTTGCTCCTGACCCGGTACTAGTTGACGCCCAAAATTATCCAGGTGTTGTTTAAGCCAGAACAAGTGACGGAGAGTCCACTGTTCAACCCCCACTCTTATTATGATGAAATCTTTAGAAGGGGTTACTGACACCTCTGCTTGCGTTAGGTTATCACAACCTCGGTCAGATGACTGTGACAAGATTAAGCAAGAATGCCATAGAAAAGACCAACCCATGGACAAAGGTTACCAGTTGCTAGATGGGGTCATCCTCCATCAAGGAAAGTGGTGGGTACCATCTGTACCCCTTGTAGAGGTGGTATTTCGCAAAGCTCATGGCCCTCCAGCTGCTGACCACCCTGGTAAGGACAAGACACTTGAGTCGGTCCACCGCTCCTATTATTGGAAAGGCATTGCCACAGATGTGGCAAAATTCACAAAATCCTGCTTGATGTGTAACAAGTCTAAACCTAGTCGCCTAAAGAGCGCTGGGTTGCTTGTCTCCCTCCAAGCTTCAGAGGGCCCTTGAACATCAGCTTCCGCTAATTTTATTGTGTAAATCCCCTTGTCCTGGGGTTATGATGCAGTAATGGTTATAGTGGACCGCTTTACCAAGATGGACCATTTCACCCCTGCAATACCACAATTACCTCAGTAAAGAAGGCCCGCCTTTTTGTGGACCAATCTTTTTCCTAAACGTCCTCTAAAAGGAGATTATCAGCAATCATGGAAGCAATTTACTTCCCCAGTTCTGAGAATTCCTACTTTTAATCCTAGACATCCACCCCTGTCACTCCACATCCTTCCACCTCCAGTCAGTTGGGAATACAGAGAGGGTGAACCAAGGTTTGGAGCAATCCTTGCATAGTTATTTCAACGCCGAACAATACAATTGACCATTACCTTTCACTGGCACAATTCTACTAATATACCTTACTCATAACTCTATAGGCACATCACCCTTTTTAGATTTATGGGTACAACCCCAGCTTCAACCTAAGTCCGCGGATTGAGCCCACCGTTGTTGCTGCCAATAAGCGTGCTAAAGAGCTCAGAGTCATACACCAGGCAGTGAGTGATCATCTTGCTGAACTGTGAGAATCTAAAAAGTATATGCTGACTGCAAGTGCCACAAAGGCCCCAAGTTCAGGCTAGAAAAATTAGTCATGGTCAACGTCAATTACTCCACCTGAAGCAACCCTGTCACAATTTAGGCCCCAAGCATGTTGAACCCTTGATTATCATCAAGAAGGCTGGCCCTTAAGATTACCAGGTTGACTTACCCCTATCATCAAAGTGTTCAGCACCCTACATGGGTGCCTCCTGACCCCCTTAATGGTCCCATTATGCCTCACCCTGATCTTGTCTTAGTAAATGGCGAACCCCAATTTGAAATCAATGTTATCCTTGCTTTCCACATATTCAATGCCACAAACAGTATCTGGTGTCTTGGAAAAATTATGGTGAGACTGAGAACAGCTAGGTATACCATAGAGACATGCTTAACGCTCAGGACTCAATCCACGACTTCCATGCAAGGGTACTCGACGCTGTAGGCCCTGCCACCCTAGCCTCCTTGGCTGTTATGAAGCTGGACACCCCCAACAAGAACTTTTCCTTGTCCAATGTCCCCTCAGGAGGCGTAGAACCCCATCCAAGAGCAGAGGTGATGGCACAATAAGTGACTTATTTCCTGGCGTTTAACGCCCCACTATAGCTAAGTTGAATAAGCCTTAGGAGTCAAGGCCAAAAACCTTAATGGTAAATTATATCCTCTTTAAGATCAATTACTGAATATGGGTTTTGTCTTTTCCAGACAGGACTGAGGGAAACAGATCGCAAGTTGCAGAAAATCTGGCGAAAATTCACCCAAAAATCAAGAAAATCACGCGTTCCATCATTACAGAATTTGACCAAAATATAAAATTTTGATTTCTTTAAAAGGCAAAAATTTTACAGCTTGTATCAGGTTTTGCTAATTGCTTTGAAAACATTGTGAAATTTTTCTTTAAATTATAGGCCCAAGATGTGAAAGGCTCTGCTAATCTCAGAAAACAGTTGAATTTAATAAAGTTTAGGGATTATTTGCTCTTGTTTTCCATGCTCTTCTCTTTTTATATATAGAATACCTTGATTAAAAATATCACAATGGACGGAGTCCATTTCCCAATCTGGTTTAACTCCCAAGTTGGGCGCAAACCCGCTACCCACGCCACGACCTATTCCACTGACTCCACCACGTCTTAAGTCACTACGTTTCACAACAGTTCTTACGCTACCTTCCCCAGTTTTCAGGGAATCATGATACTGATGATTTTTGTCAGTTTGGTGTGTGTCCTATATGCCAAATTTATAGGAAACATAACCAAAATTTGCCAGGACGTTGCTTTCTCTTGCTGGGTCACTTTGTCATGTTTTGGCACCTTTTGCGTGGCGCTTTTCCTCCTGAGACCTCCTGTGCTCCAGTTTCCTTGACAGTAATTGATTATTACTAATTAAGCAAAATCACTAAAAAGGATTCTTATCTATTGCTGTGGATCACTGATGCACTTAATCACCTAGGAAATAACAAGTACCTTTAAGAGATGAACTTGATTTTGTGATATATAAGTTATTTTGCCAAAGGAGGATCAAGAAAAATATGCAAAAATTACCTCACAGGGACTGTACCAGCCAACCTGAATTCCCATGATAGTGCAATGCGCCGGCGACATTAAAAATAGCAATGGACTCGATTCTCAGTGATTTGAAGCTATTCTGCATTTTAGTACATCTGGATGATATCAATGTATTTGGCGGACCTTTACGTAACAATTAAAGCACTTAAAAGAAGCGTTCTAGCGACTAGTAATGACAAACTTGATAAAAATTGAGTAAATGTCAGTCTTCAAGAAAGAGTTTGAGTACTTGGGTTTGTGATACACTCCAGCGGGCTGCAACACCAGCCACAAAAGGTTATGGCAATCAAATAGATGTCAATACCAAAGAGCGTTTGGGATATCCAAGTATTTCTTGGGATGGTCGGCCATTAATGCAAATTTATAAAAGATTTTTCCATAATTTTGGAGCCATTATTTCACTTATTGAAGAATTCATGAAAAGGATTCATATGGAACGGTGAGGCCCAAGATCAGTTGATAAGGTACGCCAATAATTAATGACACTTTTTTTAAAGTACATAAATCTTAATCAGGAATTCATCATCCAAACTGATGCTTCGTTGATGGCGATCAGTGCCATTTTGAGTCAAGTGGATGCCGATTGTGAAGAACATCCAGTAGAATATGTGAGCCAAACACTAATGCCAGCAGAAAGAAATTATACCATGTTGGAGCACAAATGTCTTGTGGTGATCTATGCATGCAAGCAATTCTGAGTGTATATCCCTGAAACACAATTTTAACTTGTGACTGATCACTTGTCTTTATGTTGGCTCCATAACCTGAAGAAACAAGAGGTGCGACTGATCTGATGTACTTTAAAATTACAAGTCAACAATTTTGAGATAATACAATAGTCTGGAGAAGCACAAAATGCTGACGGATTATCAAGATTGACTGCTGTCCAAGTTGTCTATAATCAAGCAGATGAGTTATCCAGAGGATGATTGAAGGCAATACTGGGAATGAGCCCCAAGAAATTCAAGGTGCACTAAAGAAAGTAATGGAGAATAACAAAATAAAATTGAAAAATTTTACAAAACGATTGACAGAAAAGAGTTTTATTAAAATACGTCAGAATTAGTGGGAAATATATGAGCTTCACATGAAGTCATTAGCTATAGTGGACTAAGGAAAACCATGGACTATATTCGCCAGTATTATTATGGGAATTGAACAACTATGATGTCACCAACTGACTGGCGTGTTGCGTGGAATTCATCTACATAAGCCGCATAAATATATAACAGGGTACTGGCTAGTACACCCTGGGTTGCATGGAACACAGTTTCAATAGACGTGATGGGACTCTGAGTATTAGTACAGGAGGACACAAAGCATCATAGTGGCAATAGACCATCTGACTAGAAGGTAGAACCAAATCTTTGAACAAAGTGGATTCTACAATCGTGGCGAGATTCATCCTGGATCAAGTGATTTACCAGCATGGATGTCCACAAGCTTTATTTAAGTGACAATGGAACCAAATTTTACCTCCTATGTGCTCCTGAAAATTAATGGACTGATGGGAATCCAAGGAGTTTTATCTAATCCATATTGGACAGAAACAAATGGAATGGTAGAAAAAGTCAATGGAACTCTACCTGCAACACTAAGAAAGACTGGTTGTGGGGAAAACTTTCATCTGGGGAACTTACCTAGCTTCAGTTAACTTCACCTACTATAAAGGTCATCATATGGTGGCAGGAAAAACGCCATTAAAATTACTATATGGATGAAGGGCAGCATTACCACCAAATTAAATTCCGCCGTAGACCCAGTATTGGGGATGAGTACTGATCAATACTGAATCAACTGATAAGTATTATAGTTGAACTGTGATTGCAGGCATACAATACTACCAAAAAAGGATTAAAGTGAATATAAAGGATGACAAGAACTGAATAGCGATACAAGAGTAACATGCGGAAAATGGGGCATCCTAATGCACCACCCATGATTATGGAAGAAGAAATAAGCTGGATGCTTTGTGGTTGGAACCATTTGAGGTGATCGCCAAGTCAGTGACTGATGCATATAAAATTAAGTACATCACAGATGGTCATATAGTGAACTGGGTTCATACTAAATATCTAAAGTATTAATCTAGGAATAATACGCTGCAATGTTCCAATGGGACCAATGAACTTACTAAAAATAGGTTATTACCTTTTGTCAGTCAAGTCCCATGGGGGACCGCTAAACCAGGATATGTGGTTAAGTTTTGAAGAAGGACCTCTGAACCATGATAGATGGTTAAGTTCAAAAAACTTCTGAAACAGACTAGAACCAAAAAGATTGATTTCTGAACCTATTTATAGGTTAAGTCTTATTGCAAAAAGAAGAAAAACGTATGGAAAAATATCATAAAGAGATTGTAGGATAAAAAATTATAATTTTTTTCTTTCTGCTCAATATCACTTTTTAGCAAATTAAAGAATAAAGAAGAACTAAAAAACTTCAAAAAACTGACACACTGCTTAACCCCAATATCCTCAGCCCTACTGCCCACCGCTCAATAAGGTGCAGCGGCAAAACCACCCTAGCATCTTCCGCTCAGCGGGAAAATGCTTTCTGAACTAGATTAACCATCCCCCCAATGCCTCAGGTCAATATGTTCCCAAGGTGCTCAATAGCTCAATAGTGCTCCCCCAAAGCAAGATATGATTTAGCCTCTGGGTTGAATATGTCAAATTGTTTCCCTACAACAAAAAACAAAATAATAGAATTAGCCCTGGTGCTTATGCAGTCTGCAGGCTTCATTGACTTTTACCCCTACAAGGGGCACTTTGACCTCGGCTTCACCTGTGAAGCTGATCTGCAATTGCAGCCAACATTCCACTGGTATTCCAGGGAACCCCACCCCAACCACTCGACTCAGTTGCCTGATGACAACACTCTTGTGGTTCAATTTGCAGGCCTCCACACCCGAATCATCCCTGATACTTTATACAATGAACAAATAGCTGGGTTATCAGCATATGGCGCTGACCTCATTCTATAATTTGTGGTTCCCAATGGAGCTAACTGACTTGTGGGCTGTGTCAGGATTGCTAGCCAAATAACGAATTCAGATATATCAGATAATGGGAATTGATCCCATACTGACCAAAAAGCCCAAACTTCTGTTGGTGATAATCCCCAACAAAAGTTGCTGCTATCAAAGTTGGAGATCAATCCCAATTTGGCAAAAGCCCCAAACTTCTGTCAGGCATCATTCTGATGAGAGTTGACTACTATCAATCTCAGCAATCAACCATGACCATATGTCCAAATCATTTTTAATTCCACCTAACCTCAGGATTTAAACCAAAGCTATGTCATGAGCTCAATCAGATCAACCAAGATAATTGAGCTTGCACAAATCCCAATTAGTTTATCTTGTTAGATCTAGGCTTGGGCAGCTTAGATTTTCCCTGATAAACTCTTTGATTACCCTTAAAAGCTGTTATTGATTGATAAAACTTTACGCTTTTTCCCCTTTTCACAATTTTAAGTAAAAATTGATTTGTTTTTATTAAAAAATGCTTATCCAGATATAGTATCTGGATAAAAGACTTTAAAGCAAGAGAAGCAGAAATTAAGCAATCCAACACCCTGAAACTTCGTGTCCCCCGGCCTCAAAAATATTGAGGGATACGAGGTAGACGCCTGTGGTCCCAACAAAACTGGTGGTCACAGCAAGGTAAGCCCGAGTTCATGATGAAATATAATTAAAAACCCAACTATGAATAATAACAATATGGCGTCTGATCTTATTTTAGATCAGGAACACCTTAATCTCTTGGTTAATTTCACTGCTATGATGCGCAGGATGAAGCTACGCATCCTCACCCTTGAGCAAAACCAACTCAAACTTTTATATGTGACTACTGAGCTCAAAAGCGAAATTAGGCAGTTATCCCCTCTTGTTGCCACCAAATCGGCCCTTCAGGCCACCCACGATCAGGTAGACTCATTAATTGATGATATCAACATCTTACAAAATAAAGTGAACTCCCTACATCCTTATTATACATACTACAATAACAGTTCCCCTTTAGGAAAAAATCATCCCCTTATGTCAATATTGTTGTTTGACCTTTAACCCCCAGTGGCATGTTCAAACCGTCTGTTCAAAGAGAAGTACGTCCCAGGCGAAGGAAGTCTCTTCTCCTTCTTATTTTGTTATGAAAATGCTATGGAAGAAGCCACTGACACCCAGTAACTTAAACACTTGCCAACTGTCTTAGCCATATGGCTCCAAGACATTATGGTCCCCCATCTGATGCATTGCATATTTGAACTGATGCAAAGCCTGCCTTGCTTTGGGAATATGGGAGCGACTTAACCTTGACCAACTAAAAACTGACCTTTTTGGGTATCTGCCTCAATTAGGGGAAACTATGCAGAAAATTTGACCACCATTAACTCAAAGCACAAATTCTGGTTGTTGGGAATTGCCTTACGTTAGACGATTCCATCACCACTGTTTTTGGTGTTTAAAAATATGCCTAATATTGTACTTTATTTTAAAGCGGTAAAGTCTAGCTTAACGCCCCTCCTCCATATTAAAGAGGCTATATTAGAAATTCTAGCTGAACTACATAAACCTGTCAGGCCACCTCGTTTTAACACCAATAATCCCCAGTCCCAAGTATTAGCGTACAACCTCCAATTTGCCTACACCTGAATTATAATGCTCTCATTGCAGAAAAACAACCACACTGTAGCTGACTGCCGCATCCTTCAACATAAGTCAGCAAAAGATCAGTCAGTATATGGTAAGAGGATCCCTATGCTGACAGAAAACAAGTGTCTCAAGACCCTTGTTCTATTTCTAGCTGTATCCACAGTACTTCTGGTTGTTTTATGTTAGCTGCCCCTGAAGAAGCTGACGTACCCTTTTCTATCCAAGGAAATGAACACCTTTTGCCCTCTTACTTTTATGTTGGTCAGTTACCCCAACAATTTTTGACAGTAACCTCTTCTATGGAAAGTCAAGCTTTGGCAGACAGAACGGTTAAACGCACTTAACAGCCCTGAGCTTGACCACAACAGAATTCTCATCTTGCTTCATTAAAAATTCCTACAGACAGTCTACTAGCTGTTAACTCCCAGTTTCGATATTTGGTGGTTTGAGTCAAGGTAGACATACATAAGGTTAAAGTCCTAACAATAATTGATACTGGATCACCAGTTAACGTTGTTTCCTCCTAATTTATCCAAAAAATAAAAAATGGCTTCAGACTTGATCCATGAGGCTGAATATGGAACAGCAGGTAGTCTGTCTACTAAGGCGATTGGAGCGTATTCTGCCTTACCTCTTCGCTTTGGAAACTCTTAATTACTGCCCCCGCCATTGCATTAGAACATGATACTTATGAGTTGCTTATTGGTGTACAACTGATGTGGGAGTTTAACTGCATCATCAACCACAAGGAAAATACCTGTCCCTACTAGGGTATCATATTCTATTAATATTTGAGCTCCCCATCAAAAATAAAGGAGCCCCTAAAAACGGGCATGCTTTCTCGAATACCCATCCTCCATTAGCAAAATCAAGTACCAAGTCTTAGGGGAAAAACTAAGTTACCCCAGAGGCTGTGGATGCCGAAGAGGGGATTCCTCTGTATACCCCTCGTTCTATTACAATACCCTTGGGCTTACAAGTTATTGTAGATATGTAAATCAGATTATTACCCCTCCTGATCAAATTTTGGAACTTAGTGGACAACCAAACCCTTCCATCAAGGAAGTTTTGACCTTCCCGGGAATTTTGGATTCTGCCTATGGGAAATCTGTCTCTATTCTATTAAGGAATCTAACCACTAAAACTCTCCAGGTCCCAGGGCATGTCCCTATTACTTATGTAAAACTATGCCCTATCAAACTTATCGCTGATGTGAGCAGTTTTGTCTGGTTATAGAATATAGGATTTTCCCCCACTCACAATAGCTTTGGTTGACAGTATAAATGGGTATAATCTTACTTCAAACAAGCGCCACGATGTCAAAAACCTACTCAAGGAATATGTCAATATTTCATCCTTGGGACTAAGTGACTATGGGAAAATGTCTAGGATAATACATCAAATTGAAACTGAGGATCACCTTCCATTTAAATCCTTAGCATATTGAAGATCCAAATTAAAGAAGCTCAAGTGGCCTTAGAGTTACAGCAACTGTTGGAGGCCAAGTTACTTGTGCCTTCCAAAACCCTTGAGCTTCCCCACTCTTATTAATTTGGAAAATGGATGATGGTCACTGGGTCATTATGGATTATCGCCACCTCAACTCTATCACTCAGAAAGATAGTTACCCCCTGCTGCGTATAGATGACTCTTTACGCTTAATGCTGGGATCCCACTATTTCTCAGCTATGGATCTCGCCAGTGGATACTGGAAAGAAGATTTGTCACCAGAGAATTGGGCAAAATGCGCTCTTGTCACAAGTGAAAGACTTTCCGAGCCCACTCAAATGCCTCATGGGTTATGTAACACCCCTGCTACCTTCCAACGCACTATGGACGGACTATTAGGCGATTTAAAACGCTCCTGCATACTAGTTTATCTTGAAGATATTACCATTTTTTCAAGGACCTTTACTGAACATCTAGATCACCTAAGCAAGTCTTTCAGCGGTTATGGCAATCATCGTTAAAACTAAAGCCATCAAAATGCTCTTTCTTCCAGAGTGAGATGGATTTTCTGGGTCATAAGGTCAGTAAAGCCAGAATATCCCGATGGATGATAAGGTCTTCGCTATTGCTAAGATGACTCCCCCTAAATCCCTAATAGATGTACAAGTTTTTCTAGGAATGGTGGATTATTATCATCAATTTATCACCAATTTCTCAGACACCTTTGAGCATCTGGTGTATCTACTGAAGAAAGGAATACCCTTTCAGTTGAGAGCTGAGCAACAAGCAGGATTTTGACTTGGTACGCGTCTCTCTCTCCCACTCTCCAGTACTTATTCATCTGAATTTGATAAACCATTTCCTCCTCTTTACTGATGCTAGCGATATTTAAATCATATCCATACTATATCAGCATGATGAGAACTTAGTGGATCATCCCATCGCCTATTACAGCAATACTTATCTAAAGCTAAACTTAATTATAGCATTACCAAAAGTGAATGTTTGGCATTATTATTGGCTAATAACCATATCTGGCCTTATCTATATGGGAAACATTTCACTATAATTACCAATCATGCTTCCCTGTTTTGGCTACAGAAAATGAAAGACCCCAGGGGAGGTTAGCCAAATGGGCGTTAAAGCTTCAAAACTATGACTTCTCCTTCAACCCTCAACCTGGGCCCATATATCAAACCGTGGATTGCCTATCTCAGCTTCCCTTTTTAAACTATCACTGACCCTGAAGAGAATTGTCTCTATGACCTCCTAACCCAACCACAGTTATTTTAGGACGAATCCCAACCCTCCAAAAAGAATTAACAGAAAGATCGGCAAAATACTAAATTAAGAAAGGCCAATTGTGAAAACTTGTGTCTAAACAATGGGTGCCTTATGTAAGACCATCGGCTTGAACTGACATCATATTATAGGGAGATTGGCAAGTTAGCCATGGAGAATTTGGAAAACCTACCAGTGGCTTATAACTCAGTGTTAATGGGGGGATGCTTGTTTCTATTAAGGAAGTATTGGAATCCTGTCTGGTATGTAAAAGCCAAGATGGACCTAATCACCACTCTCAACATCCTGTGGTACCCCTGTGAACCATTTCATACTATTAGCATCGATGTTGTGGGACCTCTTCCTAGAGCCTCCAATGGACATTGGTTCCTCCTACTAGCCGTGGACCATTTAACTAAGTGGATCAAGCTGTATCACTCCCCACCACTTCAGCAAAAACAACCTGCCACACCCCTGTATAATAGGATTTTCACCCAGAATGGGTGCCCTAATGTCATTCTGTCCAATAATGGACAAAATTTACGCTCAATGCTGGTGATAGATTTAGCCAACTTGATGGGAACCACTCAGTTATTATCCACCTCTCCATCCTGCATCCAATGGAATGGAAGAGCAGGTAAATTGCACACTAACTGCAACACTTTGGAAAATAGCTACAACTGACCCCCTTCATTTGCTACAATATTTGCCTAGTGTAATTCTAACCTATTAGATTAGATACCATTTAATTACTTTGATCTCGCCATTCCAAGCGTTGTATGGCAGAAATTTCCATCTGCCTTCCAAATTCCAGGTGATGTTTGACCAAGATTCTCCTGGTGGACCTGAAGTCTCTAAGCAAAGTATTGCAAATTAAAATCATAAGACTTCCGGCCTTGGTTGCCAAAAACCTGTCCTCCACAACTGGTAGAAAAACATCTTATTTTAACGATAAAGATGATCCACTACACACCTTCCAATAAGGTGACCTCGCCCTATTCTACCACTACTGGTCTGGAGGTCATGATCACAAACTGGGCACCAACTGGTCAGGGCCTATCAAGTCATATATAGATGCGGTAATGAACACTCTATTATAAAGGTTGTTCAGGCCCAGTTGTAAAATGCATACATAGTTGCTTTCTCCATCCATTTTCCCCCTTCACCAAGATCTAGAGGGGGTATTATCAGTATTCCTACCTTAATGATGGATTTGGATAAGTCAGATAATGGGAATCAATCCCAAACTAGTCAAAAAGCCCAAACTTCTGTTGGGGATAATCAATGACAAAAAGATGACAGCTATCAAAGTTGAAATAATCCCAATTTGGCCAAAAAGCCCAAACTTCTTTCAGCCATCATCCCTGACAAGAGTTAACTACTATTGAATTTGGTGATCAACCCTGAACAATATGGCCAAATCATGCTCCCTCAATTCCACCCAACCTCAGGGTTTAATTCTGAGCTATGAGATGAGCTCAATCAAGATAATTGAGCTTGCACAAATCCCCAATTAGTTTATCTTGTTAGATCGAGGCATAGTTGGCTTAGATATTCCCCAATATATCTCTCCAATCACCCTTAAAAATATGTTATTAATTAATAAAACTTTACGCTTTTTTCCCTTGACACAATTTTAAGTTAAAAATGATTTGTTTTACTATTAAAAATTGCTTATCTAGACGTAGTATCTGGAAAAAGACTTCCCAACCAAGAGAAGCAGAAATTGAGCAATCCAATAACCTGAAACTTTAGGTCCCCTGGCCTCAAAAATATTGAGGGATACGAGGTATTACACCCGTGGTCCTGACAGGCCCTCACGCCTTTGCAACTATACACCCAATCTCAACCAAAATTGCCATTTTGATTCCCGCTTACACTGTTGTCCCCTCTCCCCCAACCACCCTTTATGGGCCAGAGTAGATAAAGGGCGCACAATCTGCCCCATTTGTTTTGACCTGGACCACTCAAAGCGGCGCTGCCCCACCATAGCCCAAGATGGAGCCACATGCTTGACTCCCCCCATGATGCCCCATAGCCAACTTAAAAATCTTTTTTTGAATGGGGCACAATCCTCCCTCCACCTCCACCCAAAGTGGTAGATGCAACTGCCACATATTCAACCAATAAAAAAACTGACATGCCAAACCACCACTCCTACTCCAACTAATCAGAAGGCAGAATGGACCCCAGTAAATTAAAAAAATTCACTCAGCCACCCAATTCAGCCCACCGATATGCTGATCAACCTATCATCTTCAACCAAAATCCCTGGGACTATTTTGAGGAGGTTGATGATTTGGTAAATCCCCTCCTGACTCAGTTAAGGCCTCAGGACTCAAATGTACCTAAACGCAGAACATGTGGCTCAATTTCTAACTTGACACTATGTTATAAACCCAATGCTGATGAGTTCAAAAGTGATTACCAACTCACCACAAGAGGTTGTTGCCTCCCCTGATTGTTGCCCCCTCCAAAAGGCCATATCAAAATTTGTTGCAGTCTTGGCCAAGGGGATACCCGTCCCTTTCCCTTCCTCATGCAACAAAATTATAAGAAAATTTCTATGATTCCACCAATTTGCAACAAAGCAATTTAAAAATTTTGATGGTTGCAAAATGTGTCCCCAAGACCTGCATTACCAGCAACAACATTGCCAACTTCATCACCATTCCCAAAGTTCTCCTTGAGGCTGAGAAAGCCCTATTCAAATATATTACCACCCTCCTCAAAGAAAAAATTGAGCTGCAAGCCCCACTCTGCTACCTCAACCCTTTATAAGGATGCACCAACGCCCATGCTCTCAGCACTTTGCCGTACACTGTCTGACACAGAGGAGGAAGATGAGTCTTCCAATCCCCACTCACCCCACCATGGACGCATATTGGTTTACCGCCTCTGACCTGGTTGGGTCATTTTGGTTTTTTTCTCAATTTAGTTTATGTGATAATTTTGTCTCTTTATTTTCGTTCAAATTTTAGGTTAGTATAAGTTTAGCTCCTCTGAGCTCAGTATTGTCTCTCCCAAGGTCAGTTTGCCTTGGTCTAATATGAAGCTCTAGGATGATTTCTCTTTTTTGTGATGGCAAAGCCATTGTATTCAATGTATGATAGCAGAACTGGAATACTTAATTTTTATCCTCTTGTTTGATGTAAGCTATTTGACTAAGGCCTGGTATGCTGATAATCCTTGGATAGGGGTAAAGCTGTTCACCTTTATTGAGTGTTCAGTTTGTAAACCGCTTCCACTGTGCAGGGGTGACAGGACTTTGAGATGCCCACATTATCCATCTATGGTAGATTTTAATAACTATCTGTTTAATCTCACTTTGTTTTGCTTTCTAACAAGCAACCTTAGCGTTTGTTGAAATTATAGATTTTTAATAACTAATTTTAGGAATTTTTTTCTCAATGACATTAAGTTAGTTTATATTAAGGTTTGATCCTGAGCTTGTCAATTTTTATTTTTTGGGGAGCATCCTCTACATAGTTTGGAAGAAGCTATCTTGTCACTTTAATAATTGGCAATTAATTTTCTTATGTGGATTGATTGGGTTTGTTACAATCAATAAGGGTATTTTCATAGTGTCTTAAGAGATGACAACGCTTTTTGTGGAAGTAACTTGGAGGTTAGCTTGAGTGAAGTGGCCTTCTGTATTTGAGTAAATGGTCCCATTACCTAAAAAAGGCTGATAACTTGGAAAGTTTAGTATAGTGAAGTTGGATAAAAGAGAAGGACACGCTATTTTGAGTTCCAAAACCATGAAGGGTCATATTATAATTGATGATCCATACTGACTAGGTGGATGAAGTTTTCATCATTTGTTAATTCTCTTTAGGTTTAAAACATTGTCAATAGATACCATCCCCATTTGGGTGCTAACTGAAGCATTGAGCGTTAAATTTTCTAATTAAACTCTAGTTTACTTGTTAAAGAGAAATTAAAGTAGCAATTTCTGTAACAAGGAATTTTTTAATTGTTCTCTTGTTTAAGATTTTGAGGATTATTTTCTTTTTAGCAAATCCGTTTTATGCTGAAGTACACTTTAATAGTACTAGTGGTGCCCAACCCCAGAGGGGGTCTTCCATGCATATTTAACTGTGTTGTGCCAAACAAAGGTATTTTAGATAATTGAAAGAAATACTAACATGGCGCCATGGCGTTGGCTTAAGAATCCATTACAGAAGTTTAAGAGGGTTAAAGGGGATACTCACCCAGCATCAGTCGCTTCAGGTGGCGGGATAAGTTGAAAAAAATGGAGAAGGAGCATCAGCAGCGTTGCCAAATGAGAAAGAGGTTAGGGTTCGCTTCATTGAGGCCAGCGTTGTGCGTTGCCTTGACATATTAGGTGATCTTTGTTCAGCAAAGATGATAATTTTGGGCACACAAGTGGATGTTTTAGTGCATTGATGAGTTTGGGGGTAATATGGGTCATAAAGCAAAGGTTGCGCGCTTTGACGCATGCACAGCAAGATGTAAATGTGAGTTTTTCAATATTGTACTTTACTTCATAAAGATAATCTCTGGGGAAGTTTGGGATGGAAAACCTTCCAAAGTAGCTCAATCGCCATATGGATGGCTTACCAGGTGGGAGTTAATGATGGCAGCATTTGCATCAACAGCTTTTAGATGAATTTATTATAGACTGTATATCCATTATGAGGGTGAAAATGGTAATGAAGTGTGAATTGTGGGGTTGCGTGAAAAATTTAAACCAGTCAAAGTTGGGTTTAATTCATTAGACTCAGCCTATGTCAATATTCCATTTTTGAGTCTCAAAAAGATTTGAACAGCCAGCGCAGGCAAGTAACAGGAGTTGTTAGGGTGGCAGATGCTGATTGACCGCGCACAGTGGACCATGGCAGATCCTCTGGCATTTGAACTGCCATCTGCTCAGGAATGTTTCTGGCGGTCAAACCTTGGTTGGGCAGAGCGGTGGGAGCAGCACATGTGGCGGTCAAGGGTGGGTGAGGGACTGTTGATCTCCAAGCAAATATTTTAGTTGAAACAATAATAGGTTTACATCAGTGATGGAGCGGTGGAAGCAGCTTTCACAGAACCACTGGGTACTTGCCCTAAATAGTCAGGTTTAAAGCACAATGAAAAGATGGTTTGGCCATTTTTGATATGTTCCAAGAAGGGATGATCAATGGCTGATATGATCACGGAGTAAGGAGATATCACAAGGTGGCTTTCCCAACAGAAGGGGAAGACTGATACAAACGAGTAAGGCATAGCGAAATGATCAGCGCTATTGGGAACCATGAACTGCAGCACGTTGTTGGCACCATAGGCAACCAAGCCCTCTATGAGTTCATGGCAGAGGAGTTAAAGGGAGAGGTTGGATGGCAAACCAGAAAACTGGATCACCAATGTGGCATCATCCAGCAAGTGAGTTTGAATAGTTGCGATTGAGATATATTTATATATCAAAGGCAGCTGTGATGCCGTCATAGCGTGGGCTTCAAAAGAGAAGTCAATGTCAAAGTACCCTTGTTGGGATGAAAATCTTTTAATCTGGTGGGTTTATAAACCGCTTTGACCACCTTGATGATGGCTGCGCTTGTGTAAGGGAAATGATTCCCATAAACAACCTGAAGGCCAAAATATAGGTTTCTCTTAGGAGTACCAGGGGGCTTCCAAGCATTGCCTTAGATTATGTGAGATAATGACTAGGTCCTAAGGTAGGACATAATGATCGAAAATGTTCATGGGTCTAGCTGAGCCATCCTAGGAGCATTTTGTCAGTAACTGATAAATGCCAGGAGGTGGTACACTGCGGCCCATGTGGGGACAGCAGGCGTCAATCTATTCAATATGGGCTTGAAGTGGCTTGGGAAAAAAGTGAGTCAAGCATAAGCAAATTTGGATTTGATTAAATAATTTATCAGTAAAATGAGAGATATGTGCTCCAGTACTCTTATGTAAGAGTTTTTAGAGATGTTTTCTCTTGTCCATTAGTTCTCAAGTTACTATATGAAATGTTGTTAGTACCTTCCCTTAGGGGAATAACTAAGCGCAATTATATAATTGGCTGTGAATAAATTCAACTGGATAATTGTCTTCATAAAGCTATCTCTGTAACCTTATCTCTAATAAACTAAATCAAGCAAATGAACTTTTTTAATAAACCTAAAAAAGTTTATAAGAGTCAAAGGCATGTGACAATCTATTTATGCCAGTTTGAGGAAACAAAAAAACCTTACCATTGTATAATATCCCATATTTAATGATATGTGGACCCATTCATACTTTAAATCCATCACCAAGTTGTAAAACATAACTCACCTAAATGTTATGTTGCAGTAACAGGTGGTCCATTCACAGGTAGGAGCTCTAATACATGGCCCATACCTCCATGAGATTTTTTCAAGGTGAGTTCACTGAGTGGATTAAAATTTTGATGTGACCACATTTTGGCACCTAGTGGTAATTGTAATCTCTACCCAAAAAAAGTTATCTCTTAGTATGTAAATATAGTTAGGTCTAATTACTCCTCCTTGTACAAAATTAAAATATATATAGATATTATCCTTTGGTTTTACTTCAGCACTTATCCTTTTGTAGAATCTGCCACTGATGAAGTTTTAAAATAAAGCCAATATGTCTGTTGGCGCCATTCCAGAATCTTTCTTTATTAGTATAGTTTATTAACTGTATAATTTGTTTCTTTGGAAGTCTTTAAGACTTAGC
>JAKSZP010004412.1:0-72877 GCA_022478985.1 Massospora cicadina
TCTGATTGTAGTTGTATAATCTTCTAGGCTAATCTTCTTAGCACTCTCTCAGGCTCTTCAGTACTATCATTAGTACCTACACAAGCTAATAAAGATGTGATTCCACGCTTTCTTCCATATAAGGCCTTGGAAGGAGACATCTTTGTTACTTTATGTAAACTTATCCTGTAAGGCATCAACGCACTTGGTAGATACTAGTATCAGTGTAAAAGATTAGTAGTGGCCATCTTATGTAACATTGAGACCAACTTCCCATTTTCTAAATCTTAATTCCCATCAGTTGAAGGGTGTAAGGCGATTATAATAGTTGTTGACTTTCCATGCTCTTAGCTAGGATCTTCACAACTCTTGACATAAAGTTCTTCCCATTATTGCATAACATTAACTGCAGGCAACTGTGCCTAGTAAATATTTTTGGTATAAAAAGTTTTAGCAGTATCTTTGGCAGTCTGGGCTGAAATGGTGATTGCTTTGAACCACTTTTGAAAATATTTAATCCCTACAAGGATGTATCATATTCCTCCTGTGGATTCAGGTAGTTTACCAATGACATCTAAACTGATGGTATGTAACAGCTGCTGAGGGGTTGTTGGGAGCTTGGGGGAACAACTCCAACCTGACCCATTATTGTCATGGCCCCAAAGCACCCAGTGAGTTAATAGGCCATTAAGGCCTTAAGTAAAGCTAAAAAAGGAAAGGGGATTATGAGAAATGTTCCTTTATTATAATAAACCTCAAGGTATTTATAGGACCTTGAGGCTAGAATCGAGAAAGGAAGAAATTAGGATATGGAGAATCTTGGAGTAAATTGCTGACTGAGATAAATATAGATAATACAAGGAGATTGGGACCATCCTCAGCATAATTCGCCAGTGCATCAAAAAAGGTTACTTGATTGGAGTGTGAGCACTAAAAGGGATTTTGCTGCAACCCAATTGATGCTTAACATCCTCAGCATTAGTCACCAGGTTCAAATTAATAATTATTAGATATATCAGGCTGATCCCTGATACTTAAGATCAGGTTCAACCCATATTAATGGGGAGCCCAATCCGCATCCACCTGTAGGTGGGTTATGACCCTAGTTGGGGCTTCCCCTCAATAAAGGGAGAATCCTGAAAGTGTTCATGAACTAATAATTGTACTTGATCTTTGTGGAAATATGGCAATTCTCACTCTTGGTGGTGCTAAATCATCTGGAAATCACCAAAATACTTACACTTAAGAGAAATACATTTTTGTAAAAGTAAAAATTGGGGATTTTAAATGTTTTTATTAGTTGTGGCCGGGTGATCAAGAAAGAATCATCTCATTATTAGAGTGCTGAGTATTTAAATCATTTTGAGGCTTGAAGTGAGTTGGATTAGAAATTCATTATAAATCATTTGCATCCAAATTAGGTAATATGGGCTATTGGCTTTCAAATTGTTTGAAACACGCATTACCTCATAATATGGCTGATGGAGGGCGATGATAGGTAGTTTAGATCTGAGAGGTAAGGTTTTGATATATTTTACCCAATCTTTTGATGGTATAAATATTTGCACATTATGATGCCCCTCAAACCTATAAAATGGGAAAGTCTCTATGATGTTTGTTGAATTTTGTATTTAACTGAGGTAAACTGACCAGGGGATGGACATTAACAAAACTCAAAAACCTGAAAAATTAATCTCCTCTGACTAAAATGAACGAACTACCCAAAATGAGCATATGACGCACAAAATGCAAACAACCAACCAGGTGGGACAGTGGGAACCGCATATCCCATCATGGCGGAAGGGGAGGGGGATCAGGGGGCTCATCCTCAGCCTCAGCCTCTACTTCACCCCAAAGCAGGGCATGGGCTATGGTGGAGAGCAGGGGCATCAGGGCGTCAGCAGGATGTGAAGATAAATTTTTAATGATTGGGTTGGTAGGAATACAGCTGCTGTACATAAGAGTTCTGACGTAACTGTCTAAAGCTGCTTCAGCTTTTATGCATGCATTGGGAAGCTTTATGAACATGGCGATATTGGTGCAGGTAATCTTAAATTTGAGATTCCGCACTACCATTTCCAAATGCTGGATGGCGTCATTTGTGGCTTTTTGAGCTTCAATTGACATATTTTTTGTATCTTATTGGCTTTGAAGGGAACATTGGGATTAGGGATTCCTCCTGTGAGCATCGCCATTGATTTAGCGGCAACTTTGTAGAGAGAGTGACAATCTAGCTTATAAACTTGCTTCAACAGCCAGCTAGTGGTCGCCACAGAACTTTTTGGAGTTTTGCCAGGGGGAGTATAAATGAGTGGGTATCTCACTGTTGTGGTCGATGAACACAAACCCCTTGATTTGGATAGTGCTGTCTTCAATAAATATTCCTGGACTCATCAATTTCAGCCAATAGATCCCAAGGATTTTAGTTGGATTGAATTGAGGAATTGGCATATTCCTGAGGTTTGGTTGGTTTGTTGGGTGTTGCATGGGATCAAACTGGGGTCCAATCCTGTGCTAGTTTGGATGGAGAATTTTTGGCATTAAAGAGAAGAGGATGCTGATTGGTGGCTACTGGTGCAGCTGCAGCGACAGGCTTTAGGGGAAGGGGATTTAGGATTGTCCCTCATATTAAAGCTGGCGCAGGGTGGGCAGCAGATTGGAAGCTGGCTGATGACAAATCAGAGCCGTCAGAAGCAGCTAAGGATGGGCACTTACATTTTGAGTGGTCTAACTCAAAACAGGATGGACAGATCATCTGTCTACCCTTGATGCAGGCCCAGAACGGATGGTTGGGTGCAGAGGGGATGACAGCACGAGGGGGGAATTGGCAGGGTAATTTTGCTTGTTTCAGGGTTGATTGTGTCATATGCCCGAGGACAAGTGAGGCATGTGGCCCCATTTGCGACCACAAATTGCAAGATGGGGTTGGAGCTATAGGCTGCCAAACCTTCCATCAGCTCCTGGTGGAGCACCTCAGGGGGAAGGTGGGTGGGCAAACCAGCAAATTGAAACACCAAAGTGATGTCCGCTGGGAGCTGGGTCTGAATTGTTGGGAGAGGTGTACCCTGGAAGACCAGAGGCACAGTTGTCACAGTGGCGGCATTAGCTTTACAGGTGAAGACAAGATCAAAATACCCATTATAGAGGTGGAATGCAATAAAACAGGCTGGATGCATCACCGCCTGAGCCATTTCAATAATGGCATGGTTGTGGTAAGGGAAAACTTTCCCTGTCAACCCTAAGGCTGAAACACATGTTGCTCTGGGGGAGCACCAGGGGCAACAGGGACTGCTTGGGTATGAGCGAGGTGGGCGTCAAGATCCCTTGGGAGGAACAAATCATCCCTGGGGTTTGGTATGACTGGGCAATTCAGTCCAAGCGCATTTTCCTGTTAGATGGAAAACAGCGGGGTAAGTTTCGCCACTGCCCCACACTGGGGCAGCCAGTGGGGAATTTAAGGACATTAGAGTGAAACTATGGCAGGTGACAGAGATTTTCTTTTTTCAGTATAATTTGTTCATAAAGTTATACCGAGTGTAAAGAGAAGATATGGTGTGCATTGGACTAAATTCGTTTGAGATGAGAGGGACCTCTGAAGGACTCCATTGATTTTCACGTATAATGGTACAATCTGACTGCTCAGATTAGTGCTATTTGCCCATGTTTTATTATTAAAAGTGATACCCTAATATGAGGAGTTCCACCAAGAATTGACCAGGGTCTTTTGGCTAATATTGTCATTAATTTCGTTAAAAATTATTATCATGATATTAACTTGTAATTGGCTGATGTTATTTAATAAATTGGGATGATTATTGCCTAAAACATTCTTTTGATGAAGTCAGGAAAACAACTGTCTAACATCACCCCCCTCAAGAATTTTGGGGAGAGAATAGGGCCGTAGGAAGCGGCCATGTATCCAATTGTTGGTAATCCCTGTAGCTAAGGACTTTATAGAGTACTCGTTTTCTCTCTTGTAAGTTATGGTGAAAGGACCCTCCCAAATTGATCCAAGCTTGCCACTTCTAGGAGTGATGCGATTTTGGTAGTATAGGACCATATCAGACACTTGGAATGAAGGTAGGAGAGCCCAAAGATCATTGGCAGTTTGTCCTTCTTTAATAACCATTTTAGTTAAGTTCGTCATAGCCTCAAACTGAAGCTTAATAATACAGTGAGCCAATCTTCTCATGGCTTTTCCAGGTTCCTCACCACTAGAGAAGAATCCTTAGCTAAAAAGTGCTTATATTCTTGGTTCTCTCCCACACAATACACGGAATGGGGACATTTTCAAGGTCTGGTGATAAATAATCTGGTATGCCATAAGAGCACTGAGTAGTAATTGAACCTAGTGAAGTGGATCAGACGATGCCATTTTACGCAAGATGGAAACCAAGGTTCCATTTGCTCTCTCCACAGTCCCATTAATAGAGGGATGATATGGATCCAAGAAAAGAATTTTTGGATCTCATGGAGGTAGCCAGGATTTTAACTACTCTGGAGGTGATTTTCTTACCATTGTCGCAGAGTAGTACTTGGGGACAGCCATGATGAGTGAAAATGTTTTGGTGTAAAAACGTGGTTGTGGCCTTGGCCATTTGGGCAGGAAGATCCACTTCTTCAACACAATTAGTAAAGTGGTTAATGCCTACTAAGATAAATTTGTTTCCACCAGTAGTCTGAGGGAGGGGACTTACTACGTCTAGGATGATGGTGTGGAACGGTTGTTGAGAGGTAGTGGTTGATATTGGTACCTATCCTTAAAACTGTATTGCTTCTTACATGTGGGGCAGGCATCCAAGACTTCAACAATAGTTTCCATAATTCCTTACCAATAATACTAATCCCTAATCCTCTCATAGGTTTTTTTGCTCCCCCATGACCTAGGGTGGAGTGAGCTTCTATAATAACAGGTACATGTTTGGAGGGCCGAAAAATATGGCAGCCACTTTGCCCACCTGCTTGTACAAATTTCCACTCTCCACTTTAATGTTGCAGGAGTGCCAGGCTAACATTTTCTGGAAAGTCTCATCCTCATACTCCCAGTCATTGGGGGTCATTAAGCGGACATGTAACCTCTCCGCTTCACTATTATCCAAGTGAAGGAATGGCAGCCAAGTTAACCCATCAACATTCTGTTATAGGTTCCAGTATGATGTTCAATTTTCATGTCATAATGCTAGAGATCTAAATCCCAGAGAGCTAAACGGCTAGTTGGATCCTTCATGTTCTGTAACCATTTCAATGAAGCGTGGTCTGTTACCACAGTGAAGGTAGTACCATACATGAAAGGACAATAGTGTTTTACAGCTAACAGTACGGTAAGGCACTCCTTTTCTGTTATTCTGTAGTTTCATTCCTCCTTTGACAGCATCTTACTGAAACAGGATACAGGATGATCTACACCGTTTTCTCCAATTAGGCTAATATGGGCCTAACTGCATAGTACGAGGGATTGGTAAACAAGATAAATGATTTTCCATAGTTGTGGTACTTCAGGATAGGACGTTGTTGTAGCAGTTGCTTCAACGTCTTAAAAGTGGCCTTCATTCAGCGCCCCAATGGAAAGGGGTGTTCTTAGTCAGTAGGCGGATGTGAGGTTCACTGAGTTGGGCGAACTTAGGGATGAATTGATGATATTAGCCCATCATCTCTAAATATGAATGAATATCCCGTAAATTTTTAGGGGAAGGCATTTTTGAGATTTCTTCGTCTTTATCTTGTATGGGTTGGATTCCCTCTTGAAAAATGGAGTGTCCAAAAAAAATTAATTTTCTTTGGAAGAAGTTACACTTTGAGGATTTTAACTTGATATTTTACTCACATATGCGTTAAAACACCTCCTTCAGGTGATCAATATGTTCTCTAAAGGTCTTTGAGAACAACGTGATGTCATCAAGATAGAAGACGACACAACTTAACTTTAAAATTCTTCAAGATGTGATCCATAGCGCGCAGGAATTTGCAGGTGCGTTGCACAACCCTAAGGTAATTGGTTGGGTTGGAAGAGACCCTCATTGCATATAATAGCACATTTCTCCTGATCTTGGGGAGAAAGGTCCACCTGTCAATAGATGCTAGCTAAGTCCATAGCGGAGAAGAAGTTAGATCTGGACAGTTGTGCCAGGGCATCATCAATGCGGAGGATATGATAGCTATCCTTTTTTATGAAACAATTTAGATTGCGGTAGTCCATGACTATCTAATGACCTCTATGCCTCTTTATAATTTGCAAAAGGGGTAAGACCAAGGGCTTTGTGAAGGAAATAATAACCCTGCGTCTATTAACTGCTTGAGCTCTGTCCTTTCTGTTGTTCTTCTACATTTAACTTATAGTAAGGTTTTAGTTGAATTGGACGGGCATAGCTTTTATCAATGGAGCGGCTCTAGTCCTTCATATGGCCAGAGTTGTTATCCGATTTGAAGAATATGTTGCTATATTCTTCCAATATAGTATGGACCTTTGTAGCTCATCTGGGGTCAGCTCATCCAAGATATGGACGTTGGGTAAGGTACATACCAGGTTATCCTCTGGCAAGCCCAAATCCGTCACAGAGCCAATGAAGTGGATCCGTTCAATGTCCTCTATGGGAACAAATAATCCTCTGGCAATCTCCTGGTGTTTTCTTATAACCATGTGCTTGTCGGTGAGATTCCCCAAAAATATTAATAGACCTCTGGTAGGATGGGTCTAGTATCCCAGGTAATACCCAAGACTCCAAGGGTCTAACGCTCTCAAGACTTACAAGGTGCAACAAGCAGTGGTGTGGGATTTGGAGCGTGGTCTTTGTGTCAACCACTAAGTGTTCACCAGACTTAATCAAGACCTTGTCTGCAGAACAGAAAGGGATACCATCACTAACATCCACATAAATTAGCAATTTCTTTGGGTTGCGCCCAGAGGTGGAATAATGCAAAGCCATAGCGGTAAAGGGGTATTCAACCAGGCAAGAATATTCTTTCTTGCCAGGATCTTTATTGGATAAAACTAAAGGGAATTCATAATTGATTAATGAGAGGAACCTTGCTTCATGTTGATAATTTACTCATAATCGACATAAAAATTGGGTACCTATGAGTATATCATAGGTGCTGTTGTCCAAGGCCACTGCGGGGGCTGATAAGATAAACTTCCCAATGCTAATGGGAAGAGAAGAGTATGCCCCAATGGCATGGGTGTTGTTCAGGCTTGCAGTTCCAGATCTTGATTGTACTCCAAGTCAGGCGCCAGCTTTGTCCTTTAAATGAGCTTAGATGAGATTACTTTAACTTGAGAGCCAATATCCAGTATGGCCATCACCTGGACTTTTTGATTAGCCACTTCCACCTTGGTGAGGGATCCTCCAAAGTTGGGAGACAATGTTATGAATGATGACTACAGACCTGGTTGGGGGTAGCTTACCATAAAGCTATCATAACCAAGGGATTATCCCATTATTACAAGGACAATAGAGGTGTCCAGGTATAAGGAAGGTGGGTAATCTGGTATGGGAGTTGCTTAAAGACATGGCTTTAAAAGGAAAAAGTTGAAAGGGAGTGTCTTTTAGGCTGGTGTGGTAGATCGGTATTGATAACACTTTGAATAAACTTAATAGTGTTTTCATGATAAAGAATATATTTATTGACCGCAAAGATTAAACAAATGAAAGCCTTGGTTTTATCTACCATCCAACTTCATGGACTTACCTAAGCTTAATTGATATAAAAAAGTGCACTATTCTTCTCTGGAGCTTATGGGACTTAACTTGAATATGATTTTGAAAGGCAGTGGGAATTGTCTTAGTCTCATTGTAAATTTGTTTTGGTGCCATTAATTGACTCAATATTATTGCAATTGAGGTAATTTAAACAATTAATCGAACATTTTCACTAAGATTATTCATTTGATATGCAATTATTCGATCTAACTTTATCCACATATACTCTTGATCTGATTGACGATTCTGTAATATCAGAAATTCCGCTAATGTCAGGTTTTACCTTGATATCATCCCCCATAAAGGCTGAAGCTAACTACGAGGTCTTCTTTTTTCACTTTTTAACAGCTTGCTTGCATTTTTTAAGTTCTCCTCAGGCTCCCAAGTGCTCTTTTCTGCAGGATATTCAGCCCACTTAACCAGGTATTGTACTTTACCATGATGTTTTGTCTCACTTTAATAGCCTTCACCTCATACTCAGGACAGGGACCATTAATCAGCGGTGGTGCTAGCTCTTAGACTTTCAGTTGTGGTAAGGAACTTCCTTTTTTGTGCAAGTGGGAACTATGTAATACATCTTAAATTTTCCAACTCAGGAAATTCAAACAGTAAGCCACCTTTCCTATAATCTCTGTGACCTTGAATGGTCTTATGCGCCGATGAGCAAATTTCTGATATGGTACATCCAATAAAATATTGCGAGCATCCAGGTAAGCTTGGCTACCAACTTCCAACACCTTACTAGGCATGCGCTTCTTATCTGTAATGTCTTTGTAAGTATGTACTGCTCAGTTCAGATTAGCCAAGCAAAGTGCATGAGTTTGATGAATGTTTCATAAAAATTCCCTCCTAGGTGGTTTTTGCTTCAACAGATGGCATTGGTTACCAGTTCACATCATACCCATAGCTAGCTTAATTGTGACATTCCATTTGAAGAATGATCTAGAGTGTTATAACTAATAGGGCCATAGGCAACAACTCAATTTAATTTTCCTGTTCCGCATGAACAAAGAATCTCAAGTACTGCTCCAGAGCCTAATTAACTTTCTCATTCAGTCCATCAGTCTGTGGATGGTATGCAGTTTATAACATCTCTTGGTTCCAAGGTCTACAAGGAGCTATTTCTAAAAGTTTGATGTGAATTGAGGCCCTCTGTCTGAAATCACCTCCTTGGGAGTACCATAATGCAGGGATACATTTCTCAAAAACAGACGAACTATCTATATAGCCATGACATTGGTAGTTGTTTAGATAAAATAAGGAATCCTAGTAAATCTGTACACCACCACCAACACTGCATTAAAAACCTTGGAAACGGGGTAGTTCTACTATAAAATCCATGGATATTGACTCCCATTGGCTTTTGTGCAATTCAAAATGGGGGGTAATTGTCCTTCAGGAAGTCCTCTATGAACTTTGGTGCTCCCACAGACCTTACGTCCTGTCACATATTTTAAGGCATCCCCTCTAGGACCAGGCCATCGGTAAATTCTTTTTTCAGTTGGATCATTTTATACTTTCCAGGGTGTCCTGCAATGCCTACATTGTGGTGCTCACACATGACATCCAATATTAAAGGTCCTTCTGATACATAAAAAAAACATTTCCATAATACTGACTGACCAAAACTTTTCTCTCTCGTTGCAAACACTTTCGCAACATATTTGATTCAAGTTTAGGTAAGTTTGATAATCTCATCGAGGAGATTAGTGTGCACTCAATGTTGGGTAGCAGTTGGGCGAGCAAAGCTAAGGGCACAGGAGCGGGCCCACAACAAACAAGTTTCATAAATGCCCCAGCGACACCAGCAGCCTAGATAAAATTAATAGTAAAAACTGGCGGTTAGCATTTTCCCAGAAATTTTGGCCTGAAAAGCATGCTGCAAACAGTTCATCAATACGCTGCACTCCCAGCTACTGTTGTCAGTGGAGCATGGGGTGCAAGTCTTCCTGGATATACAACAAATGGCACTTTGGGAGAAGTTTTTTGGATATGTACAAACACATTTCCTGAATGCAGTGTACATCACACTGCACTCCATGCCTCGTGGTTGGCTGGATCTTGGGTTCAAAACAAATTTGTGGCGGATGAAGCTGCAATGAGCAGGTGGTGGTGGACCTCCCAGACAGTCAATGGGTAGTCAACATGAAGTGCACCCATTTGACTATATCTAAAAAAAATTTCATAACTTTTGACTTCCTACCTACAATAATTAAGCGCACTGTGCTGAGCACCGCCTGAAATCTGGGCTCACCAAATATGGGGAAATCCAATCCTTCAAGATGCAGTGCTTTACACTCATGCTGGACCTGTGCACAGGCAAAGTGATTGCTGTTCTCACCTCTTTTGCAGGGGTAGCAAAAGATTTGACCCAAATCACCCACACCACTTTTGTGGAAATTAATGGGCAAGAATCCCACCCATTTTAAGTCACCATGAATAGCGCGCCTCCTATCTGTACCTTATTTCTCACTTTTGGCCACAAGGCCATGCCTACCCTCTAAGGAGGGCATTACTCAAACCAAAATCATCTTGGATGCAATGAGCTGTGCAGACGCCCACTATGAACAGGCAATAAACACTGGCGCCGCCTTACCGTGGGGTGCGCCTGGGTGCTACATTCAAGTGAAGCCTGTGTCCCCACAGGAGCGTAAGAAGGCCAAGCAGGCCCACAGAGCAGCGGCCAAGGCGGTGGCCATGGCCACATCCATGATCCTTACCACCCAGCTCCAGGAGGACATTGAGTCATTTGCTGCAGAAGTGGCTCATGAATCCTTCCACCAATCAGATTGTGCCACCCAAGCTGATGACCCAATGGGTGAGTCAGATTTACCCGCCCAATGCTACCAAGCCTCTATTAAAACTGATTCACCCACCAATCTACCTTCCAAATTTTTGTCAACATGCAATGGTGCACTGCAGGTGCACACCACACCAAAAAAAATTCCCAGGGGTAAATAAGAAGAAGGCAAAATCCAAAGCCAGCCCCACCGCAAAAATAACCCATAGTGAACCTTACTACGTATCACAGAATGCCCACGCTGCCATACAGTGACATGCTAAAAAAAGAGAAGGCTGAAGGGCATTGGTGCCCTTCCCCTCGCAATTAAGGTGCAATGGGGATAGCCTTTATTATTGGGATATTATACATCGTTGGACTCAAGGCCTCACCATCCCATGCTAAGAAACTGAGTTTTTTCAAAGAAAAAAAGTACCCGTGAACATCCTGGCCTTTCAGGAAACCCACTGTCCACATGGTGCAGAGGACACATGGGCAATCATGCTCCTTCCTTCCCTTTCCTTTTGGTCACCGCACTGTAAGTGCTTATTTGAGTGACCCATAATTTTAGAATTAATTTTGTCAGCATTGTACCTGAACAGCAGTGTCCTTGTTGTATCCTTTTTGTGGGATGACGAAGTGCACGCTGTCATTAACATATATGCCCCAACCTGTTCACAAGCTCGTTGGAGATTCTTCTCAGCCATTAATTACCTCCTGTTTCCCCATAACCCGTTTGTTGTAGGCGACATGAACTGTGGACCAACCCAGCCACCAACTGCTGGCCCTCATCGCCTACACCCCCTAGGTGCACGTAGAACTTTGTGTTCTAATGACCACCTTAGGGTTGTTTGATACACTGCCACTTCATGCACCGCTGCTCACAAACATGTCTCATCCTCATGTGCACAGCGGCCAGCTGAGGTCTATGTCCCACATTGACCTTATTCTCGCACCATTGACATTTCAGTCTCAAATTGCCCACTTTATGATGATGAATCTCGATTTATCTGACCACAGGATAGTATCAAATTCCTCCTCTTTGTCACATCCAGTTGCGCAGGCGCTGAAGTGGTGCAAATACGCCCATACAAGATCACGTCATTCAGGTTTTCCTAATAGGTGGACACCAAAACCTCAGCTCTGGAATATACCACGCCATTATGTGCAGACCCATTTTCTACCTGGTCAACCTTCAAAACAAACTTTATGACATGCATACCACATTTCATCACATCAATCTTGAGCTGCCTCAGCAGTCATTTTGCATACACTGACTGTCAGGATATACCCTAAATTGGGTAAAGCCTAAACCTGGGGTTTCCTCATTAAGCATATTTGCTTTTTGCTATAATTTCGACTTTCCTATTGTGTGGTGCACTATTAATTCCAATCCTATTTAATCCATTGGCAGTCCTCTGATGTTACCAATTCATTTGGATTCTAAACTCAGTTAATCACTTTCCTGATATTACAATTGAGTTGTATGGCTTACAACGAAACCAATTCCTTTCAAACTAGGTATAATTAGCGTTTTGAGAATGCTACAACTTTAACAAAAATGATATCTTGTTTATTAATTAACTTATCAGATCTGATAATCATCCATATCAGTTATCTGATACAAAAGATCTTATCCCTTATAAGATATTAATTTCTCTACTATTCCTATAAATATTTCTAACTATTTGCAATAAAGGAGGACTGAATTCTAATATTTTATAATTATAATATTATTTTTATTACTTCTGAGTCTTAATAATCAGTTATAATAGTTTTGATAGCCATTGTTAAACCTGCTTATTGTAACTTCAGAACAAAAGCCTTTACTGGTGCTACCTGCCAGGTCTGCATCCAACACTGGTGCTCCCTGATGGGTCCAAATTCTGACAGGGGTATTACCATCATTTCATCCCCAAATTTTCAAGCTCAGGTAGCCCCTTGTACGTCTCTTATCTAAAAACACTCCTTTTTATTGGGAAGCTGAATACAAAGTCACGTTTAAGGCCCTGAAGAAGTTGCTGCAACAAAGTTCCATTCTTCGCTACTCTGACTATGGCAAGCCCTTTATGTTGTTCACAGATACCTTAGATTACGCCGTTGGAGCCATCTTGGCTCAATTGGATAAGCATGGGACAATCACTCAGTGTCCTACTTCAATAAGATGCTCTCCAAAGCAGAACGTAGTTACAGCATCGCTGAAAAGGAGTTCCTGGATGTCTTGCTTGTTATAAGGTATTATCGCCCTTTCTTCTATGGACTTAATTCAAAGTAGTCACTGAACACACCTCCTTAAAGTGGTTTCAAAATAAAAAAGATCCACTGGATGGTTGGCACGCAGGGCTTTGAAGCTCCAGCACTCTAACATGACCATTGAGCACTGGGCAGGAACTTGCCATATGATTTTTCAGTGGGTTAAAGCAGCTGCATATCCTTTACCTGGAAAAAGTAAAGCTGAGAGGCTGCACGACCTCCTTATGGCCCCTGACGCCTGGGAGGACGAGGATTAACCCATCAGGAAAATGATAACTGACACTTTCGCAACACCAAGGTGGAAAGTGGGAAGTTGTATAAGGAATTAGGGGTAAATTGGTCTCCCTATATCCTCCCCCTGAGCGAGTCCCCGTGATCATGGAGGTCCATTCTATTCTGGGGCACAGTGGCATGCGCAAAATTTATGAGTGGGTGAAGGATAATTATTACTGGGAGGGAATCATGGAGTCTATTATAGATTGCTGGACTCCTGCCTTATCTGTAAGAAACAATCCAGCTACAAACCCACGTATAAATACCAACCCGCTACTCCACAACAACCATCTCATAAAATAAATGATAGATGAGGTGGGTCCTCTACCTCGGCCTACCAGGGGAAATCGCTATATTCTGGTAGGTATTAATCACTTCACCAAATGGGTTAAAGCGGTTGCTCTTTTGCCCAAACCACCAAGGCTACTGCCAACTTCCTTCATCAAAATATTTTCATGAGGCATTGTTATCCCCAGTTCCATCTTTGTGACAATGGTAAGAATTTCACCTCAATGGGTGGTAAAACTTCTAACTACTTTTATGGGGACGCAGCAACTCTTATCAGCCCCCTATAACCCTTCCACAAATGGTAATGTGGAAATAGCAAATGGAACCCTGGTTTCCATATCACAAAAGATGGCCAGCTTAGATCCACTACACTGGGATCAATTTTTACTTAGTGCTCTCATGGCCTACCAGATCAGCTATCTCAGATCTCAAAATGTTTCCTTTCTGCATATTGTATGGTTGAGAACCTGGGGTGCCTTCATCATTAGCCAAAAAGATCTTCTCTGATAGAACTAATCTTGAATAAGCCATGAAGAAGTTGACTCAGCATATTATCCAGTTGCAATCAGAGGCAATGACTAACTTAACAAAGACTGTCACAAAAGAGGTCCAATCAGCTAATGAGGTCCAGGTCTCTCTTAATTCCTTCCAAGTATCTGACTTGGTGCTATGCTACCACATTCATGTCACTATTTGAAGTGAAAATCTTGGGTCTATCTGGGAAGGCTCTTTTGTCATCACTTATAAGTGAGGGGTGGAATACTCCATTAAATCCCTTGCTACTGGAGTTACTGTCAACCAAGTCCATGGCTGGAACCTTCGCCCTTATTCTCCCCCTAACACTCTTAAAGGAGGTAATGTCAGACAATTTCAAGTCGAATATTGTATGAAGTGTGATTTAAAGGTCAGTGAAGGTAATGTCAGCTAAAGCCCCTGGCTGATTCTCGGTGGAACCCCATTAATCGGTGAAATATGATAACCCCATTCCTCAGTCAAATAGGTCTACAGTTAGTAGCAGGGTTAGCCAAATCATTGGCAGTATCAGGGGAGTTATTTGGAGGAAGCCCACGTCCTACATCCAATTTAGTTCAAACTCCAATGCGGAGACTGGCCCCTTTTATAGGCCTGGAGGGGGTCCACCAGGTAAAAATATTTTCTTGCCTAATGATTGGGTCAAATATATAAAATCGTCGCCTCAAGTATAAATTCTACCTAAAATTAACTTTCCATTGGCCATTATATCTAAGCAATTCAAGTCTTGAGAGCTTTGATAAGCCAAAACTTAATATTCCCTAATTCAGCTATTCCTAGCCCAATCCAAACTTTTCATTGATTTCCCTTCAAACCTTGTCAGACATTTGTCTTCTCAGCTACAAGATAAGAATGTTGTGGTTCAAACTTGGCCAAAATGGGGAACGTCAGACATTTACAAGTCCATGACATTTATATGATTGATTTAGATAATGAAAATATTGGCCAAAATACCCTGGCCAATCCTTGGTGGAACCTCAAAAATTGAGGTGACACAATTTTAATTACTCCACAAGCATTAAAAACAAGATGGAGCAGTCAGATTACTCTGAACACACAGCAGACCCTGGGATGTCCATTGGATGGTACTCCCCCAACTAAAACCAGGTCCATTCAAGCACCAACGCGGGGACACTCCCTTTTTAGGCGTAGCAGGGGTCCCCCAAGCTGCAAGAATTTTTGCTAAAGGGGATTGGCTAAAATAAGTTAAGTTGTTACCCCATGGGTACGTCTTGCCAAAAAATAAACCCTATTTATCATTCAGTCTAAGTAAAGCAAGTTTTCTGAGCATTTTAATAGGTTAAATTCCAATATTTTCTATTAATACTAGTCTAGGCTATTCCAAACTTATTATTGAATTTTCCTTGACCCTTGTTACAGTTAAATAATAATTGGATTAAGATTGAGGGGGTTCTTTTTTTCCCTTATCCCTGGATGGGATTAATAAAAACTTTAAAAACCTGACTTCTAAGTTTTTGAAGTTTAATTATTTTTATTAAATTTGTGGTATGCCAAAGTGGCAATCAAAATAAAAAACTATTACTCTGAGTTGTATTGATCCAAACCCATTCAGCCAGCCAAAATGGCAAATTTTCTCTATAGTGCACACATCCGCACCTTTTCCCATTTTCTGGAGTTAATGAATCTGATTACTCAGGATGAGCTCTGGTTCGCTGTTTGCGGTGCACTGTATAGGGAATGCCCAGGCCCAGATGGCATTCCTTATGAGTTCTATAAGAAGTATTTCAAGGATTTATACCCATTGCTGCTTGCCTCTTTCAACCAAAGCCTTTTGAAATCACGCCTCCTACCAGGAGGGCAAGAGGCCTACACCATAACACTATTCAAAAGAGGGGATAAGCTGGACTTGGCCAACTGGCACCCCATTTCTCTTACCAACACAGATACTAAACTTTTTGCTAAAATCATGGCTAACTGTATAGGGTTTGCTTCCTCTGCTCTCATCTTCCCTGAAAAATTCGGTTTCATACCCATAAGGTCAATTTGGGACAACATATACACCATAGCCAACGTATGTCAGTCCACAGCCTCTGGTGCACTTGTATTTTTAGACCAACAGAAGGCCTATAATAGAGTTAACTGGTATTACCTCAAAGCCTTCCTCCACTAGTTCCGCCTACCCCCTCACTTCATCAATTGGGTGATGCTGCTTATTGAATCCGCCACAATGGCTGTGCTTTGGCCCTGGCTTTCTCACAGATGTAGTCCTCCCTCAAAGGGGCCTACGCCAAGGGGATCCTCATAGCCCACTCCTGTATAACTTTTAGCCTTGACCCACTTCTTCACAACGCAAATGCCCGCCTTACTGGGGTCCATGTGCAAGGCCAAGCCACGGTCAAGATGTTGGCATTTGCTGATGACTGTGTGGTTGGGGTGTCTAACAATCATGATGTACGCGCGCTTGAAGCTCTTATCCATGTTTACTCCAGGGTAAGTAATGCTGCGCTCAATGCCTCCAAAACCGAAATCATTCTCCTTGGTCAGTGTCAAGCCCGCTGGTCCCCATCGCCTCGTTTCCAATCCGCCCCATCAGCTAGTGCACACGATGGCTTACCCTGCCCAACCCACACCACCCCGCTTGTGCTCCCCTTTGTTAAGCCCACCGGTGGCCCAGTCTGCCATTTGGGGGTGTGATTGGAGGCAGGCAGGTACGCCTCAACGGTGATGGAAAACAATATTCTGGACAATGTGACAAAATGCATAGCCTCCCTCAGAGCCCATCAGACTTCCCTTACCGGCAGGGTAGTACTATCCAACTCTACACTCCTCTCCGAAGTTTGGTTTGGGGCCCACGCCATCGCTTTCTCCACAAGTTTCTTCAAATCACTGTATGCCCTTCTGCAAGGGTGTCTTTGGTCAGGCTGCCCTCCGCAAGTGCAACTGGATGTCATGTTTGTCCCTCACCATAGTGGTGGTATGGGCCTGCTCAACTTTGAGGCCCATGCTGCCAAAATCCTTGGCACCTGGATCACTGCCGTTACCAACCCTGCAATTTCAGACCAGCACTGGTCCCATGCGCCCACTCCAACTTCTCCCGCGCCCTGAGCCTCACCAACCCGTCCCACCCACACTCTCTGTTGAAATATCTGGCTTCCCATCCTTCAGCAGCGGGCCCACATGGGACGTCACCCCCTTCAAAAGGATCCTCCTCTCCATGCGGAGCACTTAGTGGAGGATTCACATTTGTTGGCACACAGCCCAGAGGGGGCGCCCCTCTCCTTGGTTCACCCAAGAGGTACAGAGACTACCCATTCT
Organism: Massospora cicadina; assembly: GCA_022478985.1. Classification (NCBI taxonomy): domain Eukaryota; kingdom Fungi; phylum Entomophthoromycota; class Entomophthoromycetes; order Entomophthorales; family Entomophthoraceae; genus Massospora; species Massospora cicadina. The sequence continues at coordinate 17,077 of JAKSZP010004412.1, forward strand.
GAACGGAGTGATACCCATGAGGCCCCATGCCTTGTCCTAAGTGGACTACCTGTACATGATGGACATCCCTTATCCTCTTGATACCTAGAAAGCCATTTGGAAGTACGCCCATCACCCTCTTCTGCAGCCTCATATCCACTCCCGTGTGTGGCGCTGCTTGAGATGGGTATACCATAATGCCGAACGCTCTAACGCTTTGCACTCATCATGTGTCATGTGTGGCCAGTACAGAACGCTGTTTCACCGCCTGAAAATGTGCCCTCCATCTAAAGCAATATGGCGTGAGGTGCAACGTCTACTTTGCCAGGATCAGGCACAGCCCTTCAGTCTGTCTAGGGACATGTTTGCTTTATCAATGGCCTCCCCTCTCCCACCCTCCCTTCGTGCCTTGGTGGTCACAATCGCCATGTTGACTATCCACACAATTGTCTTGGATGCCATCTCAGGCTCCACCCCCACCCTCCAGGAAGCTGTCCGCCAGTTCTAGTTGCACTTAGTGGACCACTTTCAAGCGTGGATGTTTGGATACCTCCTACCACGTCGCCGCCAGTTGGTCTCATCCTGGTTCTCAGTTTGATTCATCAACTCAGGCCCCTTCCTACACACGTGCTCAATGGTGGTGCCTGACCCTATACGTGTGACCCACCTCCCAGTCTTGACGTTCCCGCTGGCAACAGGAGATAGCATTAGCTTCTCTGAGGTGCCCTCCTCTTGCATGAGTTTCGTTTTTCTATGGTTTTTTATTGGAAGTGTCCATCCCCTGGTTGACCTTCCCCACAATAAATTTATATATTTGTGGTATTGATTCCCTATTGTTGGATTTTGGTGGAATAAGCACCAAGCAAGCATATCCTGCACCCAAGATCCAACAAACTTCAGTATAGTTTAATTAAATAAATGGCATGATTTTGAGAAGGTTTTCTTTTGACTTCCTTGCCACATCTAATATATACACAATAAAACTTTTTAGTTTATTAGTGCCTTATTTTTAATATAAGTGGTCTGCAAAAAACCCTGAATCAATTTTTCTGACATTAGAGAGTACTACTTCTACTGCTGTAATATTGTTGGTATTTAGGTGCAAAATGCACCAGCAATCACTTTTTTATTTAACTGAGGCAAGCCGACCAGGGGACAGGCATTACCAAAAGAAAGAAAGAAATGACATGAAACCTGAACAGGTTTAACTCCATCAAAGAAAGTTTTTCCACCTCCAGATTTGGACTAAAATTTTTCTGGTTATGTCATTTCGCACCAGCGATCACTTTAATAATATAAAATCCAACAGTTGGGGCTATCCTATCTTAACATGACAAAAGCCAAGTCAACCATCATTTAACATACTATAGCAAGAGCTCGAGTTAAGCTAAATGTAACTGCAGTGTTGCAAAACGCAAATTTTTTGCTGTCTTATTGGCAATTAAACACTTCTGCCATACATTTTATGGAACTTAATTTACCATTGTCACCAAACATGCCTCAATCCCTTTGCTAAAACAAAAAAAGGACCCTGATGGGCGACTAGCATGATAGGCGCTAAATAATGTAAAATTATAGCTTTTGCATTTTTCAATGCATGAGTGTGATTTACCAAAATGCTGACAAGCTCTTGTGGATGCTTGTGATAGCCATCTTACTCCCTGAAGAGAACTGACTGTAAATATAATTTGTTTTTATCAAGATTATAATATGACTTGACAATAAGCTTGGAAGAGCTATGGTGGATTTAGAATCCGCCAATCAAGATGATTATTATAAGTATTCAAGTGCCTTGAGATGAGGCGATATTGGGTTATAACAGGTTGTTATTGGATCACCTCCAAATAAGGCAATAAGACAATGTCAACATTCAATTAATATTATTATATTTACTTGAACTAAGGTGATAGAGAATTTAATACCATTATAAAATAAATGAGAATATTGTGGACCTGAATAGTTTAAGCCAATAAATTTTATCATCCAAAATCACTGATATCTTTGTGAGTGAGGCTATTGAGAGAGGAGGCTGTTAATATTTGGAAGAGAGCGGAACAGTGAAGAACTGCTGTATTTATTGATTAAATAAAAGTGTCTTCAGGGCAATTGCTCATATTTAAGTATATTTTCAAGTGTGTTCAGAGGACCAACGATCCCCATATCATCCGTCCGTTGTTAAGTAGGTTTAACCCATGAAACCCTTATGGCTTATCTTAATGGTATGGCTCAAAATTATAACACTGGTGCTCACTACATGGGGCTTCGCTGGTGGGCTGATTGAGTAGTTGGAGGACAGGTTAGGAGGTGGCGAAAGCCATTAGTTCAAACCCAGCACTCCTTTGTGGGGTGCTGGGGTATGATTGGCCCACCATCGTGGTGGGTCATGCTGGAGGAATACCATCTGGTTAAGTGGGGGGAATGTTGGAAATTTATCAGATGAATTCCTCCCAATAATATCAGAATTAGGGTTCTCAGTTAGTGGGCATGATTGCCAGCTAATCGCCTAGTTCAATATTATTTAATGTTATTAAAAATTAATCACTTTAGGTTTGGCGGATTCTCAGTTAGGCGCTGACTGCAAATTGTGGGTGATTGTAAGAACTTCTGATGAAAAGCCAACGTATTCATATCAACCATCTGACAATGATTTTTCTGCCCTAAATCTGAGTTCAGCGTAATCTTATCTTGACGCCAACAGCCATAAAAAACAATTGTGATATTTATCAGCAGAAAGCTGAAGTATTCATTATCAATCAACTAATTATGAAAACCAATCTCTTTCTGCTAAGCATCACTTTTCAAAAATCAATTCAGCCTGAAATTTAGCTCCACTAAAGAGATTTACGAAAACTATTAGCAAATATGGCGGGAAACCCCGCAAAAGAACCCGCAGGCTATGCCAAACGAGCCAGCACCACCCTCAAAAGAAGCAACCCTCGGTTACCCACCTCAGGGTCAACCAGAATCACCCGCTCTCAAGTAGCAGCCATGAAAGCAGGCACCACCCCCCAACCTGGAGCTACTTCAACTAGCGCCAGTTCACCTGATCGCACTTCTGCAACCTGCACGCCTAACAGCTCTGTGTGCGCTGCCTCCCACCAACCCGCTGGGCCCCCTCCAACCAAGGAGGCCATCACCCACGCTGTTTTAATGGCGTCTGCTCAGTTGAATGCAACTCAGCCCATCCAGACATTCACCTCCCCCATTGTGTCAGCTAATTCAGCCCCATCTATTTTTGCTGACGCCGTGTTTCTGGCTCCCTCCATGAGGGGCGATACCCAGCTACCTGGCCCCCAAATCCTCAGATGTAAGGTTGGATTAGCCGCACATTCTGGTTCACTAAGCACCAAATTGGGACAATCTACTCTTCCCAATGGGGATTTAAATGGTTCGGATTTTGGAACTTCACACCAGTTCCAATCTCACCCGTCCTTATAAACCCCATAATCGGCACTTCTCAAGTCGGCACTTTATCTCAATATGCTGAAAACGACCAATTCACCAATCAGCCAATGAGTTTTGCCCACGAAATCACAGCAAATACTTGGGCTGAATTTACCCAAATAGATTGGGATGGTGATGAAACATCGCCCTCCTCCCAATTGGCTGGAGTTAATTCCAATCTGGATGGGACTCCCCAATTTAGCGAGGACCAACAATCACCTGGCCCCCAAACCCTCGGATGTAAGGTTGGATTAGCCACACATTCTGGTTCACTAAGCACCAAATTGGGACAATCTACTCTTCCCAATGGGTATTTAAATGGTTCAGATTTTGGAACCTCACACCAGTTCCAATCTCACCCGTCCCATTTAAACCCCATAATCGGCACTTCTCAAGTCGGCACTTTATCTCCATATGCTGAAAACGACCAATTCACCAAAAATCGCCCTCCTCCCAATTGGCTGGAGTTAATTCCAATCTGGATGGGCCTCCCCAATTTAGCGGGGCCCAACAATCCGCCCCTCAATTTAATATGATGCCAGCAACTGCTGTAACATTCCAGCAACAAGGGAACTCCGCAAAATTGTTCAAACCACCAGCTCACACTCAACCTGCGATTGCAGCCCAAAGCAAACACAAACGTACCAAAGGAGCCACCGGGGCATGGCAAAAACCTCTGGCACCAACGCTACCCAAAGCTGATCCCCGTGAAGTGGCGTTTATTGCTGATGTTAAGAAGAAATGGGCCGAAACTAGAGCGCAAAAAGCTCTACCTCGCTCAACCCTCTCCCACGCAATTCGCCTTTATTATGGGCATAACCCTGTTGAATTCTATACAGAGGATTACTTCTCATACTTTGCAGCGATTGCGGAGACATTCCCTATTAACACCACCATCCATGAATCAGTGGAGGGCCACTACATCGGTGTGGGCTTCACTGAAGCTGCCCTTGCTGACCATGCTGCCACCCTCCAGGTCATTATTCCACGTGGATCTCTTCGCATCTCCCACACACGCTCTCACCTGGATAAAATTTCATGGGTTACTTTTTCCAACCTACCAACGACTGTTGATCCTGAGTCTCTTAAACTGGCGCTCCATCGTGGTTTAATGGAGTTTGGGTCTGTTCTTTCAGTGGACTTTAGCGTCCCCTCTTACTATGCTCCCACTCAAAGAGCTCGCACTGCTAGGGCGTCGTTCATCCCCTCCCCCACCGTATCCCGCAACATTGAGGTTATTCCTCGTGTGGCGGTTGTTGGGGCATGCCCTGATATCTTTTTTGTCGACCCTGATCAGGCGCGCCCCCGGTGTTCATGGTGTAACGCCCTTGGACACTTGTATAGTGGCTGCACAGATCGAAAACAAGCCCTCTTAGCCACCACCCAGGGGCCTAAACCAGGCCAAAAACGATCCCACGTGGCTGCAGCAGCAATTCCACAACCCACACAATGGGTTCCTGTTCAAGACCTGTCCCCTGAGGCCTTACGCCTAGCAGTTGAAACAGCTAACCCCACTATTGGTATGGGATACCTTCGCGCTCATGCCCCCTTCCAATGGGCACCCCCTCCAATCTCCCAGAGTCAACTCCCTCTCTCACCAAGCGCAAGGCATCTCCCACAGGGTGCCCCTCGTCAGCCACCCCCACTCAGGGCTCCGCGGCACCCCCACCAACCTCCACCAGCGATTTATCGCATCAACCCTCAGCTCCCAATGGAGCTATGCCCACCAGCATGGACTGGCAACTCGCGGCCTGCGGTAGAAGTGCCACCTCAAAGAGTCCTACCCCAACCCCACAGTCCATTTCACGCGGATCCTTTGCAGTGTTGGAGGAAGTGAATATGGACTCAGACTCATCAAATGGGGACACCGCGGAGGTCACCATTGAGCACCCTCAGGTCCTTCCCCTGCAACGGAGCGGGGGCAGCATCCTAGGCTGGCTTACTGGGTCCTCCGCCCCCCCACCCTCTCCTTCCCCTCAGAACCCTCGACGCTCCTCACGGATTGCAGCTAATAGTCAAGCTAAAGGACTCAAAACTAGCCGCCTCACAGCAGCAGGTTTAAGCGCTGGCAACCCCCCAGGACATGGAGGGGAACAGCTATGAGTCCCCATGGCAGCACCCTGGCCCTGCAATCCATCAACGCAAATGGGTTGCAGGACTTTAAGCGGAGAGCCCGCCTCCTCCGAAACTTCAGGTCAGCACAAATTGACATCGCTGCTGTCCAGGAGCCCCATATCCTCACCCACGAACAATCTGCATGGAATAAACAGTTTGGAGGCAACTCCTTCTGGACAAACCATGCCGCCCTTATTGTTTTGAATCCCCAGGTTAAAACCCATTCTTTTTCACAATATCTAGGTGGCCGCCTCATACTGGCCAAACTCACCACTCCTGACTTCTCCTTCTTCGCTGAAAGCATCTACCTGCCTAATGCAGGTCAGGAGCAAAATCGGCTCTTGGAAGAGCTCCTCCAACTCAATCTCCCACGGAATACAGTCCTCTTAGGAGATTTCAACACAACCATAAGTCACGTCCGTGACTCTTACCCCCTGCAGCAAAGGAACGCCCTGGATCAAGTCGCCTCCAGGATTTCCTTCGCCTGAGTGGCTTTATAGATGCGCTTCGACCCTCCGCGTCTGGCCTAGGTTGCATGACTAGGATCCAGTATGATGGAGGAGCTTTCAAGTCAGCGTCACACATAGATATGGCACTGATTGGCCCCCTGCTAATTGGCCGCGTCTCCTCTCCCATCTCTCGTGACAACCATCTGAGTGATCACAGGTCACTCACCGTTGTCCTCACCACCACACTTAGACCGTCGCGTAGGTTCTGGCCAGGGTTACCCCAGTTCTTCTCAACAACCCCTTCACTAAGGAGAAGCTGTCTATGACCATCCGGGAGACTCTCACCTCCCCCCACCCCACCTTCTTGACCACAAGGCTAAATGGGCGCTGACCAAGGAGGGCATCACCCGCGTTGCTTACAACTGTGCCAAAGCCCAGATGACTGCAGCTCGCGCCAGAGTCAAAAGGGCGGAATCCAGAATCAGACATCTAGAGCGAAACTGCCAGCCTTCGCCCTCTCCCAGATGGTTGGAAGACTGGGAAGCGGCGCAGGAAGCACTCCGCTTGGAGCTCACACTGCAGGAAGAACGGGCAGCAAACTTTACAACATCTCGCTACTATGCTCAATGGGAACGCCCCACCCGCTTCTTCTTTTAGAAACAGAAAGCCCGGTCAACAGCGCAGGATATTACTGAACTGAAGATTGTCACTACAACCACTTCAGATAAGGAGGAAATCACGCAGGAACTACACCGCTTCTACTCCAGCCTCTTCCATGACACCCAGGTGGACCCATCGGACATCCAAGACTTCCTGTGGCGGTCTCCAGAGCCGCCCATTGACCCACGGACTGATGAGGCTCTACTGGCGCCTATTTCCGTCCAGGAGGTGATGGAAACCCTTCTGAAATCCCCACGGCTTAAAGCCCCAGGCCCAGACGGAATACCCTTTGAGGTGTACCTTCTGGAACCTGCAGTGATAGCCAGAACCCTCCGCGACCTCTTCGCTGCACTCTTGGTGAATGGCGAGGTCCTCCCCGACTCCAGAGGCTCAATCACGACCCTCATTCACAAGAAGTCAGACCGTGAGAACCTGGCGAACTGGCGCCCCATAGCGTTGATCAACACAGACCACAAGCTCTTCACGAAGCTTCTGGCCAACCGCATCACCAAATGGGTGTCACCTCGCCTCTCCCCATCCCAGTACGGTTTTATTCCGGGGAGGTCGTTATGGGACAACTATAATGACCTTCACGTGACTTTGACTGCTAACTCTCGTAAGGTGAATGGCTTTGTGGCTCTCCTGGATATGGAGAAAGCATATGATCGGGTAGCCTGGAAGTATATTGATGCTTCCCTGGCCCGCTTCCATCTCCCACCCGCAGCTAGGCGCTGGATATCAGCGCTCTATGACCAGCTCCACACCAGAGTCCTGGCGCCAATGGGTTTTACAGTGGCAGTACCAGTTGGACAAGGTCTCCAGCAAGGGGACCCCCTGAGCCCTATCCTTTTTAACATCACCCTTGACACCCTCTTGGCCTCCTTACAGGACAAGCTAACAGGGATTCTGGTCCCAGGTAAAGCCCCCACACGCACCATGACATTTGCAGATGACACTGTCATTGCATTTGGCTGCCCAGGGGATGTTGCCCTCGCTGCTGTGACCATTGAGAGGTACACCAAGGCGTCCAACGCCATGGTCAACACCTCCAAGACAACGGTTGTACAGGTCGGCTCCCCCACCTTGCCCCACCATTTGGTATTGAACCTGAGCGCGGTACCTTCCGTCACCTGGGCGTTCTCACCAACCAACAAGGAGTTGCGCTAAAAGACAATGAGGACTTGCTCCTTGCAGCAGTTAACTCCAGGATTGCCAGCTGGAACCGGCGGCACATCACCCCCAGGGTCGAGCTCTGATGGCCAATGTGTTCCTTCTCTCCAAAGTCTGGTTCCTAGCGCACGTCTGCCCATTCACAGATGCCTTTTATACGCGGCTCAATGTACTCCTCCGCTGTTGGATCTGGGGCTCAAACCATCCACCAATGGCCCTCTCAACCATTGCCTGACTCTGCAATGAAGGGGGCCCAGGACTTCTGGACACGCGATCCCACGCCACCACAATCTTCCTGAAGTTTCTATGGCCGATTGTCTGCTGGGACGCGACCCCCATGCCCCAATGGGCGCCCGCCCTCCGCCAGTCAGTGTCAGCAGCTCTGGGTCTTCCTAGAGCATCTCTGACCTCATTAGGGGAGTGGCTCACAAACCACCCAGGCCATCGCCTAAAACCATCCTCATCCCCCTACTGGAACCAGGCTCTCCTTGCCCTGAAACGAGTAGGCGCGCGGATCCACCATGCCTTCCCATACAGAAGGGAAGGCCCTGGCCTCAGCCCACGTCGCCATGCAATTGTGCACAATGGACAAGTTGTCACAACTCGCCTCAACCCCCAAGATCGTCCTCCCATCCGCCCAAGACTCCTTGAGCTCCTCCCTCCCTCCGTGAGATTTGACCTTAAGGAATTGTGTAAGGACGTCTATCACCCCATCCTATCAGCAAAGGTGTCCAACACCTTATGGAGGGTGCTCCACTGTTCATACAGGACAGGGGACCAGACTGGCCCTACCTTCCAGCACTGAAGCTGCCCCCGCTGTGTGGAGCCTATTAACTCCCACCTCCATCGTTTTTTCACCTGTCCAGGTGTCGCCGCATTTTGGCCGAAAGGCCCGCGCGCTCCTCCATGCTCAGCCCTGATCTGGACACCCTGTGCAAGACCTCATGTTTGAGCAGACATTGCCTGGTTGCCACTGACCCCTCCGTGTCCTCGCCTATGCCACAGCCATCTGGACCATCCATAACTCCTTCCTTCGTGCTGCCTTTGACCAGCAGGTGTGGACCCTTCCACACATGATCACCCACTTTCAGGTACACTTTGAGATGGCCCTGAAGGTCTGCACTATGTCGCCAACCCTCCCCCGCTCAGTTGTCACTGCAGCACGGCTCTGGCGCGCAAACCCCCTCCCTTTCTCGATGCCTCCTCCCTCCCCTTCCCTCGCCTCAGGCTCTTAGGAGCCCAGGCGTAATTCAATAAACATCGATGAATCCCCCCTTGGGTTGGGACCATCTAGTACTAAAAAAATCAATTAATTATGAATTACTGCCTAAAATTGAAGTGCCAGCGACTTATGCCAAAGATGCTCAAAATTATATTTATAATAGTAATTTATATATGGCCGACCAGCGACTTGTGCCAAGGATGAGTCAATATAATATTTAGTGAATGGGATGAGTGGAATTGGAGGGAATCTCTACCATTGATGAATGCTATTGGTTGAGGTTCAGCTTGGATGGACAAGGGTTTTCATAGGCGCATTATCCTAGAGTATAAATAGTCTTCCTTACCTCCAAATATTAATCTCTCTTTCGCCTATCTCATTTTAGTTGCTAGTACTTAGTCTGCTAGGTTAGGAAAAGGTAGGACTGGAGATCCCTGAAGTAGGCATGGGGTGATGTGCCTGGAGTGGCTGAAGTTGCCAGCTCCCATAACTCAGCCCTATGAGAAACTGATGGGATCCTGGACAATCAGCCACCAACAATGATGTGCTGTTAGCTGTCAGCTTTGATGGTGGTGCAACGCAGGAGTGCCGTGGCTGCCCAGGATGGGGGTTGGACTCGCCAGAAACACACCCAAGATGGACCATGGGGCTAAGGTAAAGCCGCTGGTCTGCTGTGTTGGTGGGTTGTATGTGGACTTGTAGGAGGTTGGTACGCCTATGAAGGCGAAAAATCATGGATCAGCCAGTCTCCATACTGGTTGGCCTGGCACAATATTGGAGCCCACTGTTTGTAAAAGCGATTTTCAAACAGTTTTAAAATGTGGGAACTAGAGACCCCCAAAATAAAAGCTGAGTTACAAGTAACCAAGGATTCTCATAATAAAGAAGGAATGCTGTATAAGAAAGTTAAAGGGAAGCGGCTCCACTATATTTGACCTACTTTATACCCAATTTAATTCTTTAATTACATCTGTTTGTGGGGCATGGAGAGGTGAGAAGATTCATGAATGGTTAAGAAAACGCTGTTATTGGAATTGGATGGTTGGTACCATCTAGGAAATTTAGAAACCTGTTTAACTTGCCATACCTAAGCTTGGTCCAGAACTTGGTATCAGTATCTAGTTGTGACTTTGTTAAGTTCCTGTAATGTTGTCAGTATTGTTAGGTGACCCTTTGCCTAAATTTTACATGGGCACAAATATATGCTACTAGTCATAGATCACCTAGGTAATTGGGCCTCGGCAATTTTGTTCCAGATGCTACTCAAAGGCTACAGCCTTATTATTTTTTGATCCATTTTAAATAAACACAAATTCCCAAAAAACTTTAATTTTTAAACAATAAACTCAATTTTCACTTAAAAGTGTTACAAAAATTTAACTTCGCTTAAGGGTCTTATTATAGTTCTACCTCCTCATATAAATTCATCTACTGGTCGTTAGTTATGCTAACAGAACCTTATTCACTATATTTTTATGGAAAATGGCTGCCTCCAATTCTATGCGCTGTAATCATTATCTACTCAGTGCCCTATACGTTTATCTATAATTTACCATTGTATCATTAAGATGTCCCCACTTTGAAGCCCTAATTGAACGTACTCCTAGGCTGTCTAACAGTGTGCAACCTTTGCTGGACTCCTTGTGCCTGAAAACTCTGACCCCATAATGAGATCCATAGCAGCTGAAATTATCTGACTACAAGACTTTTCCACCCAAGTAATCATCTCAATATCTACTAAGGAAACATCCCGCTCCAAAACTAGCTGATCTTCTTTACTGACTTTCCAGCTAAGAGTCCTGGTCCTAATTCATCGCCAGCTACTTGGGGCTGACAAAACTATCTCAACGTCCTTTGGTCAGGTCCTGCCATGTCCTTTAAAAGTAAATTCTGTATATCATTGCTAACATTATCCAAGGGATAGTAGTCAACAGAGTTAATGGCTGATTCCTACGGTCATATGCTCCCCTTCTAAAAAGATCTTAAGGGGGCATTGTCAGAATTTGAAAAATAAATGCTTCAAAAATTCCACACTTAATTGAGCATTAATGAGCTAACTATCAAGCCTTCTTGATCAAAACCTTCTACTAAAGGCGCGCCTGGGATTTCAATCAGGAATCCTCACACGTGTTAGGGAACTAAGGAGACACGTCTGGGTTGGCCCCTCATCATCCTGTGATATGAAAAATACAGCTTGTTTTAATGCAATAGTGAGGTCATTATTGATGAGGAACAATGAGGGCCTCAACTGAGGAGTAAATCTGGAATTATTTGAAGATTCAATCATGGGAAACCATGGAATTCATCTTGGCAGCGCATTAACTCACTTATAAATATTGAACCATCTTTGGTTTATTGAAGTAGTTTGTATACCCCATCTTCTTCATCTTCTTTGACCACTCCACTAATTTAACAGCTAAAGCCTCATTAGAACCCTGGCTTACAGTCATGAGAACTTGTTAGCTGACAATGGTTTGTATAAAGTTTTTATAGTTTCCTTAAGGTACTTCAAATGCACTTAATCATAAATTTTTTGTTGGTCAAAAGTGTCAGTGCAACATCTGATCTATACTAGAACACGTTTTGATTGGTGTGTATGTTGTCTCATATGTGCAGTTGAGGAAAAGTATATATAAGTAGCTAGTTATGGCTGTTTGATCAATCTAACTCAGTCGCTTTGTTAGTATCTTAGTCATTATAAGAGTCTGCGTTGGTAAATTATACTGGGCGCCAATTACACAGGTCATTTGAATCTTTCTAAATAGGATTATCAAAGAGGCTTCAGAGCCTCCTGGTAGAATGCAGGTATTTAGAAACTACTGATTAATTAATGCTTTTAGTAGAGTCGCAGTTAAATTAGAGTGCTTCCTGTAGAACTTATAAGGTATGCAATATGACATAGGGCTCTTCAGGTGGGTGCCCTGAATACAGAATACCATAGCTTCTCATATGAGACAACAGTACTAGTATAATTATGTTACTATGTGAGTGCTTTTGATATTAAAACTTTTTGATGTTTTTGGTACAATATGCCAAATTGATATATGGTGTAGTATTGATGTACCATTTCAGATACTTAAATGGGGTAGTAACAAGCGCGCCTGTTCATTTATAACATGTATATAATATGCTCCTTGTTTATGAGCAGTATAAAAGTGCATAAAATTTTTTGTTGACTTTTCCCTTTTATGATCTGTGGGGCTCCGGCTAGTAACTGAGTCAGTTGTGGTGCTTATTTGTATAGTGACCCACTCGCTCAGGGGTTAGTGATGGAAGGTGTTGAGCCCTTGGCAGCAAAAATATGTTTGTTTACAGGGTGCGCCATCAGGAGAATTAGAGAATCTTATTCTTGAGTATGTGGGACATTTTCTAATAGTTCTAAGCGTGTCCAACCATGTTGAAGCCTTAGATAAAAATTAGAGGGATACTCCAGAGCACACTGGAACTCTCTCACCTGTCATGAAAGTGGCTACTAAAACTAAGACTAGCCTGCCATTCTGGATGTTTAGGCATCCAAAATAAAACCAAAATACCAGAGGTATATCTGATCACTGTACTTTATCTATTAGAGAAGGGAAGAACTTAAGGCTGACGATTTACCATTAAATTTACTAATACCTCCACCAAGAGCCAAGTGGCAGTGGCTGTCGCAGCAGAAGAACCAAGATAGACATCCTTCTCAGGCACTGAATGCACTGTGGGAGAATCTCTGGCAGCAACGGGAGGGAATCTCATAGAATGTCCCTGGAACTTAAAAATTTAGGTTGGGAGTACCTCAAAGTGTAAGGTTTGGTTGCAATCTTTAAACATCCAAAATTAAAGATGAGCCCAAATGTGCCTCATACCTATACTCTAATTCAACTAAGGAGGGAAGAAGCGTGGTGATGATCGCTACTATAGACTTGTCATCGCAAAGACAGAGGAACACGGCAGCTTTATAAGTATTATAATTTACTTGAAATTAAAAAGAATACAAAGGTTCCTTCTTTGGGTGGTTGTGTTTATTGGGAGAAAATAAGATAACTGATTAACACTAATGTCAGGGACTGTTGTACTACTGACTGGTTGGGGGTAGCTAACCATGAGTTAACATAACCAAGGGGTTTATCCTAGTATGACAAGGACACAAGATGTGTCCAGGTATAAGGAATGGTGGGTAAGCTGGTATGGGAGTCTCTTAAAGACATGGCTTTAAAAGGGGAAAGTTGGAAGGGAGTTTCTTAAAGCTGGTATGGTAGATCGGTATTGATAACACTTTAGTAATTAACCTTAATAGTGTTTGCATTATTAAAAATATTTTTATTGACCGCAAAGTTTAACCAAATGAATGCCTTGGTTTTATCTACCATCCAACTTCCTGGAATTACCTAAGCTTAATTGATTTAAAACAAGCTTTTCTCTCTTGTTGCAATCACTTTTGCAACAACGTTAAATTCAAGTCTGGTAATTAGTTTGATAATCTCACCAAGGATATTAGTTGGCGCCCATGTTGGGGAGCAGTTGGGTGAGTAAGGTCAAGGGCACAGGTGTTGGTCCCGCGTCATCCAAATTTTGTATACTCCTTGGCGAGCCTGGGGGAATAGATAAACTTTATAAAAAACTGGCGGTAACCATTTCCCCAGAAATTTTAGCTTGGCAAGCACAATGCAACCAGTACATCAATATGCTGCACTCCCAACCACTCTCATTGGTGGAACATGGAGTGCGGGTATTCCTGGATGTTCAGCAGACAATGATTTGGTAGAAGTTTTGTGGGGGTGTACACACTCATTTCCCAAACGCGGTGTATGTCGCACCTCATTCCATGCCATGCGGTTGGCTGGATCTAGGCTTCTAGAGTAAGGAAGTGGTAGATGAAGCTGCAATGGTGCGCATTGTAGTAGACCTCCTGGATGGTCAGCGGGTTGTCAAAACTAAGCACCCATTGGACAAAATTGAATCAAATTTTTGTAGCTTTCGACTTTCTGCCCACTACAGTCAAACGCACTGTACTCAAATAACACCTGAAGTATGGGCTTGCCATATATAGCGAAATACAATCCTTCAAAATGCAGCACTTTACACTAATACCAAACCTGTGCACAGGCAAAGCGATTAAAGTCTGAACCCCAGCTAAGGGGTAGCAAAGGATCTGACACAAATCCCACATACTGCTTTTGTCAACATCAAGGGGCATGCCACCCACCCTTTCAAGGTCACCGTGGACAGCACACTTCTCATCTGCACTTTCTGTAGCGCTTTTGGCCACAAGGCCCACACCTGCCCTGCCAAGGAGGGCATTACATATCAAGAGTTTCCATTGGATTCAATGGGCAGAGGAGAAGCCCACTATGAACTGACCTCCGATACAAAGGCAGCCTTCCCATGAGAGCGCAAGGATGCTACATCCTAGTAAAGCCAATATCCCCTCAATAGTGGAAGAAGGCCAAACAGGCCTGCAAGGCGGCGGCCAAGGAGGTGGCCAAGTCCGCTTCCGCTATCCTGCCCTCCCAGCTCCAGGAAGACATTGAGACTTTTGCGGCAGAAGCAGCTTGCAAATCCCTCAACCAATCAGATTGGGACGCCCAAGCCAATTGGGACCCCCAAGCTGATCACCCACTGGGCGAGTCAGTTTCACTCAACCAATGCGCCCAAGCTTCGATTAGAACCAAATTGGTCTCCAACTTTCCTGCCAATAATCCACTTCCAAGCGTTGGTGCACCACAAATGCATGCACCATAAAAATCTCATACTGCAGTGGGGAAAAAAGTGAAGTCAAAGGCCAACGCAAACCCAACTGCTAAAGCTACTTATTCTGACAATTACACAGTAGCATCACATACCAGGGGCGCCATCAAGCGCCGTGAAGAAATTGTGGAGGCTGAAGGGCTTGGGTGCCCTTCCCCTCGCACCTAAGGTGTGATGGGGGGAGCCTTTACTTTAGGGATGTTGAACATCGCTGGACTCAAGGCCTCGACATCCCAGGCTAGGAAACTGAGTTTTTTACAACAAAATTTACCCGTGGACATCCTGGCCATTCAGGAAACCCACTGTCCACGAGGTTCTGAGGAATCATGGAAAACCATGCTCCTCCCATCCCTCTCCTTCTGGTCTGAGCACTGTGGGGTGCTAGTTCAAATGAACAAGGATTTTAAATTTATATTGTCTAAACCTTCCTTAACGTCTGAGTCCTCATAGTCACTTTTTTCGTGGGATTACAAAGTGCACGTTATTGTCAACATTTACGCCCTGACCTGTGCATGAGAACGTCGGGAAATTTTCTCATCAGTAAATTCCATTCCATTGCCCCCTGACCCTTTTGTCATGGGCGACATGAACTGTTGGTTGAGCCCATCCGCAGACTGCTGGCCCTTCTCACCTTCACCACCACAGGGACATGTAGAACTCCGCGTTCTCAAAGCCACCCTATGGTTGGTTGATACTTTGCCATGTCATGCTCTGCTACTCAAAAACATGTCACGCCCCACGTCCACAACGGCCAGTTAAGGTCCATGTCCGCATCAACCTTATCCTCACGCCGTTAAATTTTTGTACCCAAATTTCCCAGTTCACCACAATGAAGATCAATTTCTCTGACCACAGGATGGTATTGATCTCCTTCCGTTTTTCCAACACAGCAGCTCAGGCTCTGAAATGGTGCAAACTTTGCCTAGCAAAATTGCATCTCTGAGACTTTCCTCATGGGTGGAATCTGCGATCGCAGCTCCAGAGGTTATTGCACCATTTTGTGCTGATCCAAATTCCACTTGGTCTACCTTCAAGGTGAGTACAATCCGCCAGGCTTTCCACCTTTCCTCCCGCCACTCATGATCCGCCTTGGCGGTCATTTTGCGCGCTCTGGCAGAGTTGGCCCACCTGGAGTCCAATGTCCCAGCTGCGGTCTACAGCCCAGCTTGGGGTCACAAGTGGATGGAAGTAGCCACCCATCTTAACGCTCTAGTGAGACAAACAAACATTGTGTTTGTGTTCAGTTTAGAGCTAAACACATTTCAGCGGGTGACATGTGCTCCACTTCCTTTTTTCAAAAATTCTTCACACCACACCAGAGCTTGGCCTGCACACAGGTGCGAAGGCCAGACAATTTCATAGCGGATATGCCAGCTGAAGTGGCGATCAAGATACAGAACTGTTACTCCGAGTTGTATTGATCTGAACAAATTCAGCCAGCCAAAATGGCAAATTTTCTCTATAGTGCACAAATCTGCACCATTTCCCATTTCACGTAGTTGATGAATTTAATTACTTGGGATGAACTCTGGTCCGCCATCCGCAGTGCACTGTATAGGAAATGCCCAGGCCCAGATGGCATTCCCTATGAGTTCTATAAGAAATATTCTAAGGATTTATCCACATTGCTGCTTGCCTCTTTCAACCAAAGCCTTTTGAAATCACGCCTACTACCAGGAGGGCAAGAGGCCTACACCATAACACTATTCAAAAGAGGGGATAAGCTGGACTTGGCCAACTGGCACCCCATTTCTCTTACCAACACAGATACTAAACTTTTTGCTAAAATCATGGCTAACTGTATAGGGTTTGCTTCCTCTGCTCTCATCTTCCCTGAAAAATTCGGTTTCATACCCATAAGGTCAATTTGGGACAACATATACACCATAGCCAACGTATGTCAGTCCACAGCCTCTGGTGCACTTGTATTTTTAGACCAACAGAAGGCCTATAATAGAGTTAACTGAGATTACCTCAGGGCCTTCCTCTATCAGTTCCGCCCACCCCCTCACTTCATCAATTGGGTGATGCTGCTTATTGAATCCGCCACAATGGCTGTGCTTTGGCCCTGGCTTTCTCACAGATGTAGTCCTCCCTCAAAGGGGCCTACGCCAAGGGGATCCTCATAGCCCACTCCTGTATAACTTTTAGCCTTGACCCACTTCTTCACAACGCAAATGCCCGCCTTACTGGGGTCCATGTGCAAGGCCAAGCCACGGTCAAGATGTTGGCATTTGCTGATGACTGTGTGGTTGGGGTGTCTAACAATCATGATGTACGCGCGCTTGAAGCTCTTATCCATGTTTACTCCAGGGTAAGTAATGCTGCGCTCAATGCCTCCAAAACCGAAATCATTCTCCTTGGTCAGTGTCAAGCCCGCTGGTCCCCATCGCCTCGTTTCCAATCCGCCCCATCAGCTAGTGCACACGATGGCTTACCCTGCCCAACCCACACCACCCCGCTTGTGCTCCCCTTTGTTAAGCCCACCGGTGGCCCAGTCTGCCATTTGGGGGTGTGGTTGGAGGCAGGCGGGTACGCCTCAACGGTGATGGAAAACAATATTCTGGACAATGTGACAAAATGCATAGCCTCCCTCAGAGCCCATCAGACTTCCCTTACCGGCAGGGTAGTACTATCCAACTCTATACTCCTCTCCGAAGTTTGGTTTGGGGCCCACGCCATCGCTTTCTCCCCAAGTTTCTTCAAATCACTGTATGCCCTTCTGCAAGGGTGTCTTTGGTCAGGCTGCCCTCCGCAAGTGCAACTGGATGTCATGTTTGTCCCTCACCATAGTGGTGGTATGGGCCTGCTCAACTTTGAGGCCCATGCTGCCAAAATCCTTGGCACCTGGATCACTGCCGTTACCAACCCTGCAATTTCAGACCAGCACTGGTCCCATGCGCCCACTCCAACTTCTCCCGCGCCCTGAGCCTCACCAACCCGTCCCACCCACACTCTCTGTTGAAATATCTGGCTTCCCATCCTTCAGCAGCGGGCCCACATGGGACGTCACCCCCTTCAAAAGGATCCTCCTCTCCATTCGGAGCACTTAGTGGAGGATTCACATTTGTGGGCACACAGCCCAGAGGGGCGCCCCTCTCCTTGGTTCACCCAAGAGGTACAGAGACTACCCATTCTGAACGGAGTGATACCCGTGAGGCCCCATGCCTTGTCCTAAGTGGACTACCTGTACATGATGGACATCCCTTATCCTCTTGATACCTAGAAAGCCATTTGGAAGTACGCCCATCACCCTCTCCTGCAGCCTCATATCTGCTCCAATGTTTGGCGCTGCTTGAGACAGGTATACCATAATGCCGAACGCTCTAACGCTTTGCACTCATCATGTGTCATGTGTGGCCAGTACAGAACGCTGTTTCACCGCCTGAAAATGTGCCCTCCATCTAAAGCAATATGGCGTGAGGTGCAACGTCTACTTTGCCAGGATCAGGCACAGCCCTTCAGTCTGTCTAGGGACATGTTTGCTTTATCAATGGCCTCCCCTCTCCCACCCTCCCTTCGTGCCTTGGTGGTCACAATCGCCATGTGGACTATCCACACAATTGTCTTGGATGCCATCTCAGGCTCCACCCCCACCCTCCAAGAAGCACTCCATTGGTTCCAGTCGCACTTAATGGACCACTTTCAAGCTTGGATGTTTGGATACCTCTCACCACGTCGCCGCCAGTTGGTCTCATCCTAGTTCCCAGTTTGGTTCATCAACTCAGATTCCTTCCTACACACGTGCTCAATAGTGGTGCCTGACCCTATACACGTGACCCCCCTCCCAGTATAGGCGTTCCTGCTGGCAACAGGAGATAGCCTTAGCTTCTCTGGGGTGCCCTCCTCTTACATGTGTTTCGTTTTTTTATGGTGTCTTATTGGAAGTGTCCATCCCCTGGTCGGCCTTCCCTGCAATAAATTTAAATTTAGATGATTTAAAACAGTGCAATATTATTCTCTAGAGCTTATAATTTTGCAACTTGCATGAGATTTTGAAAGGCAGTGGGAATCATTCGAATCTCATTTTAAATTCAACTTCGTGTGATTAGTTGACTCAACATTATCGCAACTAAGGTGATTTAAATGATTAATCAAACATTTTCACTACAATGATTCATTTGATATGTAATTATTTGATCTAACTTCATCACATATCCTCTTGTTTTGATGTATGATGTCTGTAGTCTCAGGAATTCCACTAATGTCAGTATGTACCCTGAAAATAAACTTTTGATAATAATTCAGCTTCAGCCTGAAAAGTCAAATCATTATAAATATCTTACAGAGTTATTTTATACTCAACCTTGTCTTTCTGGATGGTGATGATATGTTTATTGGTACAAGAGATTTCACTCATAGGCAGGGAAGGTAGGGAAAATTCCACTTTGAACTGAATGAGTTTAGAATTCCTGTGTTTACTGGGGATGGGCTCAACTTTACTGGAGATAAGTTAGAGAATTGGGTATAATAGCCAAGCTCAAGTTTGATATATAAAACAATTACGTTTGTAGATAATTTAATCCCTTAGGCTGAGCTTAAACTATGATCTGACACATTCTGGAATGGTAGGGGGTGGCGCCCTACCTGTTAGTGGTGACCTCTGGCTACCATCACTTCCTGACACAGCCCCTTGATCCTCTTCACCAACTCCTTGGTAGTGGTAAGTATGGAAAGGGAAACCCTTTAAAAAACGAGATGTTACCCACATCTCATCCACAATATGGGCTAAATCACCCTTGCTGGTGAGTAGAAAGGCAGAAATTTTTACCTTCTTGGTTATGTTGGAAAACCTCTCTCTATTTAGGAGCTTGAGTTGCTTTCAGGACATATATAACCTCTGCTGACAACAGAAAGTTACATCCAAACCAAATAATAATATATCCTCTTGATGTTGTCAACACCAAATAAAGGATGATAATAGCAAAGGCGATTATGTGAAAATATTACTTCATTGATATGACCATAAAAGGTATATACAATACTTAGGAACTCTGGGGTGTTTATAATAAGACTTGATTTATATCAATTTAAATTTTTTAATGCTATTATGCATTTGTTTCTTGATTTCATGCCAAGCAATGTCCAATTCTTTGATCCTCTGAGATCTTCTGGGCTTCCCTCTTATATTGTTTGGAGATTTGGCCTACTTGTGCTTGTGACTGCTTCTCTGATCGCTACTAGTGTCCTCATGACCCTTGTAACTGTTGCAACTTTCTGGGTACATTAATAGTCTTGTTAGACGATGTTTGCAAAATTAATTCGCTTCCCAGTTAGTAATATCGGCATTGCTCATCTTTGTAAAAGTGGGGAAACACTCTTTGAACAAGTTTTTAGTAGTTCTACTATCATCAGGTGTCAACCTTAATGGTATAAAAAGGAGTTCATCTGAGCCATTATCTGCAACATCGTGCACATAGTTGTCTAAAGTAGTATTAACAATTGTAGGTCTTCTGACGTCATATTGATTATCTGTTTAATTATTTCAGTAACCAGTGGGTATATAAGAGTCTCATTTTTAGGAATTTTAAGCCATTTAAATCCTATAAAAAGAGCTTTAGTTTTTTGAAAAATTTTGGTTTTTTATGCTAGTTTGGACACCATCTTTATTATGGCGAACAGATCAGTACCAATATTGTTTTATTAATTGGGGGCTTTAAAAAGGAGTTTCTTTTATAGATTGATGAATCAACCCCTATAGTTGATTGTTTCTCATTACAGAGCTTTTGGTGCTCACATGTGTGCTAAATTTTGTAGCAGTGTAAATTCATTATAGTATGTGTATTTAGCCCAATGAAGATTCCAAATATAGCTACAAATTGTGTAAAAATCCTAACTTGAAATAGTACAGTTTTTAAATGTTTGATACATATGCATATATATAAATATACTAAGAAGTTACTCTTTATATATATATAAATATATATATATATATATATATTCATTTTGGCTCTACTATCCATCTAAATATACGTCTTAAAGATGGGCAAAATTTTCACTATAGTAAAGTTTCATTAAAAAATTTAAGAAACTTCAACTTCCTGATGTTTCCTATCTATGTTGATAAGATGATTTCAGGCTTTTCCTAGTTTAAACTATAGCTTTTAGTTTAGGTTTGACTTAATAATTTATTATTCTATTGATATCAGTTTATCTTTACTATCTGATGCTTTATCAGGATTAAGTCTAAAATCTTTATCATCAAGTTATATATCAAAGTTTTATTGGGCTTAAGGCCTAAAATCATTATTTTCAAATTATAAATTGATGTTTTATCAGCCCTAAGGCCCAATATCATTGTTATCCCTTTTTAGTACTAGATCATTGTTATCTTTTTATCAATTGATGTTATATTGGGCATAATCCAAAACAATTTTGAAATTATATTTTAAAGCAGCTAGAGATTTCCATATTAATGCTAAGCTAACAATCAAATATTTCTGGATAAACAACCCTATTGATCAACTGGCTGGGGGAAAAAGGAAAGAATGTTAACCAAGTTAATATCATCTTTGCATAGTACCTGAAGTTGTATATAGTGTTTAATTCCTCTATTCGCTCCATTAACAATCTTATGCTACCTATTATGACTTATAATTTATTGGCTTCCTATGCAGATAATTGAAATTAGTTACTTGTATTACCATTATTAATCTCAGTTTAGACTTTAATAATAATTTTTGATCTACTCCAACTTTGAACCTGGACTGTTCCATTACCTCCTACGTTCCTGATTATGCTTCTAACCTCGCATGTGGTATTCACCAATCAATCATAATGATACTTATTTTCATTAGTATTTTAAGTAGTGCAATCTTTACTTATTAGATTATTCTAGATATTTTTTGAATTTAAATGCATACCTTTTGCTATTTCTTTGCATATTCCTAAAAAAAGCGTTGGGAGTTGTGATCCAGGTCAGTTGTCAATAAATGGAACCTACTGAAGTGAAAGTGCATAGTCATCACATCTTAGGAGCCATTCCACCTACAAATGTTATCCCAAATGAAGTTAAACTTTCCAAATCAACAATACTTCAGCCAAAGTTGTACAACAGTGCACCTTTTTTAGCACTAGTGGTGCCCAACCCAAAAAGGGGAGCCACCATGTATCTTTATTTGTAAATGAGCCAAATAAAGGGACTATTAGAAATAAAAGATTTCCTAGTATAGCCCCTAAGTTACCAACCTAGGATGCCAAATCAGAAGGTGAGGTAGCTTTGGGGAAACTTTTGTCCAGCACCTGCTTTAGCTGGCGGACCATGGCAGACAACATAGGGGTTGGGGAATCAGCAACATGTGGCATAAGGAGGTATAATTGTGGGTTTTCTTCATTAATGAGACTGGCGAAATCCATCGCCTCAACATATTGAACAAGTTAATGCTCATCAAAAGTGATGAGAGCAGGCAAACAAGTGAATGGCTTGGTGCGCTGGCAGTTTTGGGATAATTGTGGTCAAACAGGGAAGTTTTTGCGGTGTTGATGCAAGCACGGCTTGCTCCAAAAGCGAGCTCCTCAATTTTGTATTTCACATCCTCATCAAAATCATGGAGTAAATTTGGGATGGGAATACCCTCAACAATGGGTTCCATCGCCCCATGAAGATGTTGGCGGATGATGGTGTTAGTGGGAGCTGCTGCTGCTTCTACCGCCATTTTGTTAGTATTTATATAATTTGGAAACCGTTTTTAGATCTAAAATGGCAGGTACACAAATTGGGAGGATTTACAAAAAATTGTCAAGGCAAAATTAGGTTTAACATTATAAGGCTAATCTGATCATCAATCCATTTGAGTGCTTTGAATGGACTCAAATTGGCTAATGCTGGGCCAGCCACTGGAGTTGGTGCGGTGGCAGATTTTGATTAACTGTGAACTGTTGACCATGGCAACTCAGCCAAAACTGACTCAGCATTTGGCTCAGAATTCCATAATTCTGGCAATTTTCTAAAACTATTTTAATTTTGATTGGCTTCTGATTTGAAAGCAGTGCCAGAATTATCTGGGGTTGGGGGCGGGAGGATTACGCCCTACTCAAAAAAATTGGACAAGGCAGCAGCTGGCCCAATGCCAGAAAGAGGAGCTGTAGAAGCAGCAGAGGCAGAAGCTGTGGGACACTTGCACTTTGAATGATCAAATTCAAAGCACAAGGGTCATATGGCGCAGCCATTTCAACATGCTCCTAAAAAGGGTGATCAGGTGCGGATATGATCACAGTTTGGGGGAATTGCAAGGTGGGTGTCATGATGGAAAGGGTGGATTGTCACAAAGGCATGAGGCCCTGCCAACTGACCTTTCTTGTTGGGAATCAAAAACTGCAAGATGGGGTTTGCACTATAAATGGCCAAACCCTCTGTCAGTTTGTGGTGAAAGCTTTTGGGGGAGAAAAAATGACGGCAACCTGGCAAACTGGATCATCAAAGTGGCCTCATCTGGGAGCCATGTGTAAACAGTGGGAATTGGGATTTTTTATAAATTATCAGCAGCTTAGAATCTGCTGCTTCATCAGCTTCTGAGTGGAATCTAAGATAAAAATATCCCTAAAAGGGGTGGAAGTCAATTTAGCTGGTGGGTCTATAATCCCCATGGCCATTTTGATGATGGATGAACTCACATATGGGAATAGATTCCCATATTTGACCTGGAGGCCAAAACACAAATTGCTCCATGAGAGCACCAAAGGGCTCCAGAGCACCACTTGGGAGCTTGCAAGGGGTAGGCCAAGTTCTGGGGTTTCATAAAGTCTGGTAACGTTATGAGGGCTAGCAGAGCCATCCTGGGTGCACTTTGGCGGTGGCCAAATGACGCCAGATGGAGGCACACCACCACCCCAAGCTGGGGCAGCATGTGTCAATTTCATTGACATTGGTAAGTTTTGGCTCATTTGAGCAGTCGTTTTTTGTATTTTTTATAAAAATCCAAATATGGCTTCAATTTAGGTATTGAAGCAAAGTTCCTCTTACAACAAGGCACCTTTAAGTATTAATAATTTATAACGAGCTTGTTTCTAATAGTAGAAAAGCCAAGAGGGGTGCTCACTACAAGGGGCGCTCTGAGTTGTCACTGTGAAAACATCAATCACCATCAGTTAGCAATAATTATTTGAAAACAATATTGACTTTATTTAAAAAACAATTACTTTATCTAACGCCATCTTAAAAAATGGAGAGGCTTTACCAGTAACGGTTTAATCTAGCAAATTTTATAGAGTGTTGAAGAATAAAATTGATTACTTGCACTATGGACTACTTGATATTATGAAGATAAGAATGGAGGAGCTATTCTATGATATGTATTATGAACGCACTTTAAAAATTTAATGGAAAGAAAGTTATACTAATTGTCCAATATGCCAGTGATGCTTCCTATTGCATAACAGATAAAAGTGAAGAGGAAGATGAAAAGCTAACCTTGGCAATGAATTATCTGGCAAAAATTGGTTTCAACCATTATCAAAAGTAAAGCAGCTTACCAAGTCACGCTGCCAACATCACTCCATTGCTTTGTAAAGAATCTGGGACAAGATATATAAGCTTGGACCTGTTCATCTTAGAAAAGCATATGTCACTGCTAATTCACCCACCAATGAGGATCCTGAAATCAATCTACCTATTCTCATTGAGGACTACCAAAAAAATTATAATTAACTAACTCAACTTGGTTATTTACCTTTGTTTTAAAACAAACACCCAGAGAATCAAGTAAGCTGAAGAGACAAGTTCTTAAATGTGAGCCTGAGGATAAGCGCAAGTTCCAACTAAATTAAGATGCACTAAAGTCTCAAAGTCTGCTACTGGGGGAATTAATTTTGTGACTAGTCTGTGCCTTCTGAGAAATCTGTCCTAACAAACCAGATGCTTTTGCACTTACCTTGCTTCCTTGCACTGAGGATCCTCAGTGTTTCAAAAATGAAACAGACAACCCAAATTCTTTGATGCCCTCTTCATTTTCCTTCACTGAGCTCCTTGCCGCATTGATGATGAAACCTGCAACACAAGTGCCTTGGCGCCCCCTCTGCTTCCCTACATTGATGCTTTTCATTGTTTAAATGAAAAAACAGCCAACTCAAATGCCTTGGCGCCCTTTCTACTAATTTGCGCCAAAACTCCTCACTGTTATGATAATGCAATTGGAACAGCCAACCTAGTGCCTTAGCATTCTTTTTGTTACCTTACGTCAAAATTCTTTCTATTCCAATGGCGAGATTGGAACATCCAACATAAATACTTTAGTGCCCTCTCCTTTTTTCCATTCCTTAGCTTCTCGCTGCTATGACAACAAAATTGTAGGCATCAAAACCATTTTTGCCCTTTTACCAATTTAAATATTCACAAATATTTTATCTATAATTCTATCTTTACTGATATTTCTTCCTATTGGTGCAACAAATCTAACCCTATCTCAATTAAAACAGGATGAGTTCAAGAAATTACCACCTGACCGCCATTCTGGGTAAATATGAGACCATAATCAATTTTTCCTCGACTCTTCCAGCACGTTAACTAAGCAAAGCAATAAAAATGTTTTCCCATTGCTTTTTAACTTTTATCTCAAATCTGTTAACCTGACGCCTCCCAATATAAGCTAATATAACCTTCAATGCAACAAACCTACATCTGATGAATGATTTCTGCAGTCAAGTTAAATGTGAACCTCTTGACCAGATTCTGAATTTACTAGTTGACATGATGAACTTCCATCTATTTAAAATTAATTTCTGGAAGGTTGCACAAACCTTTGATAATATCCTTCAAATAATTTGCTTTTCAGAATGCAGTTCCAGATGCCACACCACCCTGTGAATCCAAAACAAACCTACCTCAAGCAAGTATCTCAAAAATTCCGCAAATTCTTATAAACTACACCTCAGCTCTATTGCTGAAATGAAGCTTACCAATCCTGATAGGAATGAGGTGTTGAGGTCTTGGGATCCCTGCATCTCTAAAATCTAGTCAATTAAAGAGAAAAGACACAAATAGTGTCAATGAAAGGATTTGTTATACCACTAACTTCCTGCAGACTATGATACTGAAACAAATCATGCTTTCCAGGCCAACATCTAACCCAACTGCCTTAGTTTATCACACTCGCTTAACTCAAGTAGTTTGAAACCTTATCAGGGCTATCACCCCTAGCAAAATCATTGTCACCTCCAGTCAAGGCTTAAAGGGGCTATGTCAAGCATTTCCCTAGTTTAAATGAAGCCTCAACTTTTGGGGTTTGATTTATTGATTTATTAATGCTATGTAAATCTGTTTATACTTACCAATGATGCTTTATTAAGCTTAGGATCAAAACAAGTATTATAAATTTATTGATTGGTGTTTTTTGGCCTAAGAAATATAATCATATTATCATTCTATCAATTATTGTATTTAACAGGCCTGAGTCATAATATCATTATTCTCAATTTATCAATTTAATTTTATATTGGTCTAAACCCAAAAGCATTAACATTATAATATCTTATAGTACTGAGCGATTTATATGCCAATTTCAAGTTAAAACCCTAACATTTCTGGATGAATTACCCTGTTAGTGCTCCACTGGCTAATTAGATAGGGAAGAATTCCCAAAAAAAACTTATTAGTAACTTGATATTAATTCTGAGGTTGTATTCAGTGTTCAACTCCTCTATTTTCCCCATAACCTTATGCCACCTATCATGCCTTACAATCAATTGGATTCTTAATGGCGGATAATGGAACCCACTTAACTGTGGTACATTATTATTTTTCGGTCCAGCCTTCAATGATTAATCATGATCTACTCCAACCTTAAGCATATACTGTGCCATTACCTCCTACATTCCTGAATTTACTTTTACTTTCACATGTAGTATTCACCTATCAATCATCATGATCCTTATTTTCATTGATACTTTAGATAAAGACATCTTTTTATTATTAAATTATCTTACTTTAATTCTATTCTTATATTTGGGATACACCTTATGCTTCTTTGTATGTTTCTGACAATAGCATTAGCAGTTGTGAACTAGGTTTTTACCAATAGTAGATCCTAATTAAGTGAAAGTGCGTAGCCATCACCTCTCAGAATCCATCTCGCTGCCAAGTGCTATCCCAAAGGAAGTTGTAATCTAAAAATCAACTATATCTCTACACAAATTTTACAACACATGCACCTCCAAGTGCCCAATAATTTACCCCAGCTTGTTGCCAATAACAGTAAAGTTAACATTAACTTTCTAAAACTTTTTTTCACAAAGATTTTCCATTATAATACACTTATCTAGACATACAGGAAATATTAACGCAGACATTGAGTATTTTTACTTGAAAGGAATAAAGATGTATATTGTAAACATATGTTAGGTTGAGTGTATACAGCTCATTCAAACAATCATAGATGCTATTTTTCACTACATCAGCACTATGTATAAACCAAAGTATAATTGAAAGATAAAGACTATTGATAACATAATAATCCAACTTTTCTAAGTTGCATGCTAATATATTAATCTCCTAGAGAATGTTAATCATTTAAAGGAGACCTTATCAGATGCTTGGGTCCTAGCCTATGCCATAGCTATTTGGACCACTCACAATCCCTTCCTACATAACATTTTTGTTGCTCAAATGTAGATGCTAACTTATCTTTTCACCCTCATCAAGGTTCACCTCAATATAGTCCTGAAGATTTGCACTATGTCTTCAGCCCTTCCAAGCACAATTCAAATTGAAGCACATATATGGTTAGAAAAACTTCATTTCTCAGTGCATATTCGCCTCTATTCCTCTCCTCAAGCTCCTAGAGGCTCAGGAGTCATCAATTAACACTGATAAGTCCCCCTCAGGTCAGAACAATCTAGTGCTAAAAAGAATTTATTGTCATAGACAGGTTTATTTCATAGCTCTGACAGATTGATACCTTTTTCAATAATTTTGCCATTCTGCATTCTTTTTTAAAATCAAGCGCATTTTAATTATATAAGTAGCAATTCTCTGAAGACTTGATATATGATTTCATGCATCACCCTGAATCCAGCTTAAGTCTATACAAATAAAGCTTTATAATAGTTTACTAGGCTTAAAAAGAGTTCTACTTATGCTTTATGATCCAATAGCTCAATAAAGATTATCAAATCCATATTCAAAGGGAAAAATGTATCAAATGATATATTTTTTAACCCTATTTAATACAGAAAACAGCTACTTCATATAGTTTAATGAAAGTTTACTGAAAGATGAACAAAAAAATATATATTAATTCCCTCTTCAGAGTTTTTACTGTAAATTTGGAAATATACTATTCATTGATGCACTAGGAGTCACAGGCAAGATATTCAATCCAATCTAATCTTTTTAAGCTAATAAGTAAAGTTAAGATTCATTAACATCAGCTTCTTTGGATATCTTTGGTACGTTACAACCTGGTAGAGAATATCTTATTCCAAATATAAGATAAAGATAGATTTGAATTGCAGAAAACTTCCAGCATGAACTATCTACTAAAAAGTGCTAAAGTAAAATTGATTATCAACGAATAATTGATTGTTTCTGATTAGTGTATTATGGCCCTTAATTACCAAAAGAAACTTAAATAAAATTCTAAGAGATTTGTGCAATGACAATAGATTTATGAGTGGAATGACTTTTATCATTTATGGATTTTTAACAGTGCCCAAAGTATTATGAGGGACCAGAGCTGATGACATTGCTTGCATCAAACAAGCAAATATATGGCAAACCATTCAAATTGTATCACTCACAATAAATATTTATTTTCAACTTTTAGATGATGCAAGTAAAATTTCTTTTATCTACTAAACTATATAGATGGTATGAGACCAGAAACAAATGATAAATAATCTTTTGATATCTTTAGGTTGTATAGTTTCTTCACTAAAATGTTTTTGGAAAAATTATAGGCATAATGAGTATATAAATTTAAACAATGATATATTATTAAGTATATGACACTAGCACTAAGAAATAAACAGACAAATGTCCTTTTATCCATATATTATAAAAAATTAGTTGAATAACAAATGTTGCTCTAACACAGTTTAAAAAAAGGGGATAAAGTATAATACCAAACTAAGTTTTAGGGATACTTTATCTGCACTAGGATAACTTGCTCACACATTAAATTTAACTAGGTATTCCACTTATACTCTAAATAGAATCTGAAGCTTCCAATTATGCATTAGGACACAATCAAAAGTTAGAGTGGTAAATACTTATCATTTAAATGATTATCTTACCAGGCTGCAACAAAGGAGGAACATTATCAAGACTATTATATAACTGGACAAAAATCCTAAGTAGTATGGTGAAATGGGTGAGATTAGATGACTAAGTATTATAATAATATTGATGATATCGCTTTTACATAAGCCAATAGGGTGATATAAAGTTTTGGACAAATATTTAGTGTATCACCTCCAAATCAGGCAATAAGGTGATGTCAACAAACAACAAATAGTTATTAGATCGCCTCAAACTAAGGCAATAGTGAAATTATAGAAAATAGTAGATTTTTCCAGAACCAATGAGAATATGATGGAAACAAATATTCTAAGCAAAAGGGTCAGTATATACCAAAGTCATTGATATAAATAAGCGAAATAATAAGATTGAACGATGAGGATTGTGGATAGAGAAGAGAGAGCGGTGCAGCAAGTATGCACTATAAAGAATAAGCTAAAGTAAAAAAGTATCGTTGGGGCAATTGCTCCATACCTATTATATATTAAGGTTGTTCTAAGGACCGGCAAACTCCATATCATATATCCTATTTCTCAGTGGTATTGAACCTGTGCAAAACCCTTCCAGCGTATAGCAAATATATCAGCCAAAATAATAACAGTGGTGCCACTACAGGGGGCTCATTGAGCAAGCACAAAAAGCTAATACTTTCCAGTCACAGGCCATGGTTAACAGGCCTGCACTAAATGTGGAATTGTCCCAATCTTCTGTGCTTGCAGAAGCCATTTAAATCAAACTTGTTGTGGACACAATGCTCAAAAATCAAAAGAAGCTCCTTCAGAAGCGTGAAAACGTTAAGAATCAGCTTGAAAATGCACTTAGTCAGTTGCAGATACTTAACCAACAAAACAACCACCTTGCTGATCACCTGGACAATGCTATTGAGTGGATACACTGCATGGAGTGGAAGTTGAGACCTACCTCTTACCCACCTCATCCCCATTGGAAAGCAGAGGGCCAAGGGGTCTCTTGGAAAGGATCATATTATGACTAATATGTGACTGGATTTAGCTGAAGATCTTTTTGCCAAGCACGCAGGCAGCATGAGCTGCTCAACTCATGATGGCAGCTCTGAAGATGAATATCTCTTAACCCAACGAACTCCCTATGTGATGGCAGTCATGCCCACAAAAAAGCATACACTATCCCTAGAGCAGCCAACCATCCATGTGCCGCTAGCCCTTCCACACTAGCCCCTTGCCAAGGCTCCAGCTATGAATCTTGATCAAATCCTCCAGTACATTCCCAAGGCTCGCCATTATAAGAGGGAAGAGGAGGTCTGCATTGACAAGCTTACCTTCACTTGAATGCAATGGAAACATCTATGGGTTCTTAAAGTGATATAAATTTGTGGTGGAAGGAGCCTCAAATTGGCGTAAGGCTAAATTGCTGATACCCGCCCTGGATATTGGAAGTGCCGAACAAGTTACTTTCTAACTCCAAACAGTCTCGTTACATATCAGGAGGTGAAGGAGACTGTGATGCAGTTGTTCAGAGGCACCACCAAGATGTTGCGGCGGAAGGCTGAGTTTTTGACTAAAGGGTTTCATCATAATGAGACTCTTGCTGAGTTTTCAGACCGCTTCATGATAGAAGCCCATGTGCTAATAGGGGCAGGCATTCTAGCTGAAGCTAATATGGAAATTGCAATGGCCTCTGCGGTGAAGCCATACCCTGAGCTTTACACTATCATGGCTCCATTTTGGAGAATGACATACTCCTGCTCAAAGTTGTCCAAATTTTGCGCCATCTATCCTCTACCTTTACTCCACCCAATACAGAGCAGAAACTTAAAGAAGCCATCACTAGACCCTCTTATTTGGGAAAATTATCCCACCTTGTTCAGAATTTGCTTAGTAACCCCCAGCCTTATTATAACTATGCACCTCGCCCTCAGCTGAGTTATTGTCCACAGTCCAACTATTTTCTTAGCCCATCTTACAATAATCAAAGGCGTGGCTATACAGGGTAAATTGCTTTGAATGTGGTCACTTTAGACATCTTGCACATAGTTGCCCAAATTGTTGGGTCCATTACATTCAGCAGGATCATTACTACCAGGGAAGTCAGAGCTGAGTAGAGACAGTACTCTCTACCAACGCTATCTCATCCACAAGCGTCCCACCTGAGCCTATTGTAGTATATCCAGAGGAAGCCCCACAATACAATGTCGGATTTTTTATACCAGCAACTGGTTGGAGGAGTGAATGTGCTGACATGGGCGCAAGCCAAGGCTTCAGCAGATGAAGGACCTCAGGAGCAACCAAAGCCGTATGCCTGTCAAATATTAGACCAAGCTTCTTCAGATGAGCTGGACTCAACCTCAGATGCACCTGCCCAAAAAGGTGTAAACGTCACACTCCCAGTAGAAGCTATCTCCAAAGAATATTTTAAAGCCGGGGAGGGTATTATGAGCTTCCTTGGGAAAAATGATCCCTTAAATGTCCATGTATTAAACATTCAAAACTCTTATTATTCTGAATGTACATACTGTATCATTGTTTTAGCCTAAACCCAAGTCTGTGCTATAATAGACACAGGCACCCTGGTCAACATAGTTTCCACTAATTGGAGTCAAAGTTGGCATAACAACAAGATGTAGATCACTTAATGGTGTATGGGGCCACTGGAGCCAATAGCATGTTCTCAGAGGGAGTCTACAGTGTGTTGCCCCTGTAGTTTGTCTCAATTGTTGTCATAGCTCCGGCGATTGTGCTACCAAACATTTATTACAACCTTCTAATTGGAGATGCATTATGCGCCACTTTGGTACTGTCATAAATATGATGAAGGAGACCCTTAGAA
Source organism: Massospora cicadina (assembly GCA_022478985.1). NCBI lineage: Eukaryota > Fungi > Entomophthoromycota > Entomophthoromycetes > Entomophthorales > Entomophthoraceae > Massospora > Massospora cicadina. Next base: position 48,878 of record JAKSZP010004412.1, read on the forward strand.
TTTTGGGTCATCAGATTGCAATTTAATTCACATCCAGCGGACTACCAATGGATTGGTGCATAAGGTACATTTCAACATCACCTATAATGACAGTGTAATTCCAGTGCACTACCATCTATTAAAGAGGAAAACCTGTGACCTCCCCAACAAATATATGAGTATCAAGGGTTGCCTCTCCGAGTTTCTTGGTCTATATCCTTCCCCTCTGGTCACCAAGTCATTGTAGACACCGAGTTAGAGTTGGAAGTACCAGCTGGGATCTATGGGGAGTTAATTGGGCCTTACCAGCAATCATGGTTGGATCCTTCATGCGGCTCCAGGAATTATACTACCAGGATATGGAGAGATCAAGGTTTTATTAGTAAGCCTACAAAAGAACCACTGCAGATCCACTGACATCAAGAGGCATGTTTACACCTGGCCCATGTGGAGGAGGTTCTTCGGGTTCAAAAGTTCAGGTCACTGGATGAATTTGGTCTACCCGTTGAAACGCAGCCTAGTGTAATGGCATTGGTACTTCACAAATTTTAATGAGGTTATTGGAAGTCCAGAAAGATAAGGTGATAGCCTTGTTTCAAGAAATATAAGGAGATTTTTGCCATTGACAACCACAATCTAGGGTGCACTTGGGGGTGGTACATTAATTAGACACTGGGGATCGTCCCCCCATCAGGTCTTGGCCAATCCGCCAATTGAGGGCAGCTGAAGAATTAGTAACTGAGGAAAACGAAAATCTGCTGGAGCAAGGGGTGCTTGAACTGTTAAAGAGTCTTTGGAATTCGCCTGTATTAATTGTCAAAAAGAAGGACAGAACCAATATAGTAGTGATAGACTACTGAAAGATCAACATTATCACAAAGAAGGATTCATATCCCTTGCCACAAGGTTGACAATGCATTGAATTAGTTAAGAGGAGCTTATTACTTCTCAGCGATGAATTTGATAATAGGGTACTGGAAAATTGAGCTGTCCATGGTGGAACAGTAAAAATTCGCTGTAATCACATCCAAAGGGTTTTTTAACTGATCCATATGCCTCAAGGGCTGTGTAATGCCCCAGCTACGTTCCAACGGGCGATGGACACAATCTTTGGTTATCTAAAGCTATCATTCATTCTTTTGTACCTTGATGACATCAATTTATTCTCCCACACGTTTACTGAGCACCTTTACCATTTGGAGGAGGTATTCTGTCGGCTGGCTGAGGCCAAATTCAAGATCGATCCCCATAAATGCCACTTCTTCAAGGACTAAATGGAGTACCTTGGTTTTGTAGTAGATGCAACAGGACTAAAACACCAACTAACCAAGGTAGAGGCTATCCAAAAGATGACTACGCTAACCAGTAAGCATGTTATACAGGTATTTTGGGGGATGATCAGCTACTACTGACGCTTTATATCCAACTTCATCTGTATTGGAAGTCCGCTGTTTGAGTTATTAAAAACTGATGCCACATTTGAATGGACAGAATTTCGACAAAGCTCCTTTGATACAATTTGTATGGCGCTAATCTGTGTGCCAGTGCTGCGCTGCTCCAATTTTGATAAAGAGTTAATCATTTATATGGATGCATCCCTTTTCACTGTTGGGGAAGTCCTATCTCTAAAAGACAATGAGGTGGAGGAGCACCCCATTGTGTACTGCAGTCAGAGCCTGAACTGCCATGAGCATAATTATACCGTGACCATGTGGGAGTTCTTAGAGGCGATATATGCATATAAGCAGTTTAGGGTGTATTTTCATGAAGTGAAGTTTAAAGTCATAACGGATCATGCATCATTGCACTAGTTGCAGAACCTCAAGGATCCAGAAGGGCGCCTAGCCTGATGGGCCCTCAAACTGCAGGTGTACAACTTTGAGACCCTCCAACAACCTATAGCAAAACACCAGAACACTGATTGCGTATCAAGACTACCAATGGTTGCCAACATAGTGGATTTGAGTGATATGATGTACTTTAAAATGCTCAGCGGATAATATGATGATGAGCCGCCTCAAGTCATAAATAATTAAATGAAATATGAACTAATACTTTCCAGCAGAACAGGAAGCTATACAACCAGATTAAAATTTTATATCATTAACTTTCTGTGACCTTGCCATACCCTAACATTATTATAAGGTGCACATAAGGCAGTCATACATGGTGGAGTGTGCAAGACATTGAAATTGTTGGAGTCTCAGTATTACTGGGAAAGCATGAATTTTGATGTACTTGAAACAATCTCCTGCTGCTAATAGTGCCAAGAAGAAAAGACATTCTACCATAATGTAATGCACAGGTTCTTGCTGATATGTGACAAATGGGTTGGGCAGCACCAGCCATGTCACCAACCACATGATTGATAGTCCCGCGGAGAATCACCCTCTCACCCATGCGCCATTCCCCAAATTCCGATGCATTAGTGGACTAGAGTCCCAGCGATGCTGCAAGCGAGCAGTAAGCCTGTCCCCATGATAGTGCCACAAAATGAGGCCAAAGCCTGGCCTCGCTCACTTGTGGAGCTCATGGTTTGGGTTGTTCTTAAGCAAATTTCTAATATAACTAAACTTCTTTTTTAAAGCAAGCAAACTTAAATTTTTATTGTGTTTTTATGATTGAGAAAAGGAGACTTTATTTACAGTTGCCATTTTCTCGTTTTTAAAGCATTTCTCACAAGTTTAATATATTAAACTATTAATTAAGCTTTTGAGCGATAGCCACACTTTTGCACGTGCAAATCTCAAGTCCCACATAATGAAAACTTGGAGGGTTCAAGATACTGGGCGTTTGATATGCCAGATCAATCCTCGTTCTTAAATTCTTGAATTTTTACCTATATATTCTGTTATGAGTGGTTCTCATGATTGGTCTGACTTCTGAAATATGACCTCCAAATTTGTGCATGAATTTGAACTGATATTTATGAGGTCAATGTGCAGATCCAGCTGTCCCTGATCTGTCATATCACTCCCTTGTGAATTCAAAAACTCCTGGATATTCTTGGGGCAGCGTGCACACTCCTTAGGTGTTTGTCAGGTTGCTTCCTCCACCGGGTATCCCTTCCATTTTACCAGAAATATCTTGCAACCCCTGACCCAACGCTCCTTCAGGATCTGCTCAACCCCATATTCCTGATTGTTCTCCTCTCATGGGTTCAATGGTCCAGGCCGCTCTGGTCCTTGCCCTCAGAATCCTCAAAGCTGAGACCCATGGATAACTGGATGGGCTTTCAACCCTTCTGGGAGGTCCAATTCAAATGCTATCTTGTTAACAACCCAGATCACCCTATATGGGCCTAAGAACTTTGGTCCAAGTTTCTGGCTCTTCACCAGTACTGCATAATTCTTCGTCGCCACCAGTACCCAATTCCTTGGAGCAAACAATAGGTCTAGCACTCTTTGTCGATCCTCATATTGTTTTTGCCACACAGTGGCATGCTCTAGGTTGGTTCAAAATTTCCTTCCAATCTCATCCATTCTTCAGGATAATTTGTCCACCCCCTGGCATACTCCTCCGTTTGATCCCTCATCCAACGCCAGATTGGATCCGTGATTAGCAAAGAATGGTGACATTCCTGTTGATGATTAGTGGTGGTTATTGTAAGCAAACTGAGCGAGTTGAATCCATGTAACTCAATTGTCCTTCCAGTTGAAGACATAGCATTAAAGGTATTGCTCCAGTATTTGGTTTACCCTTACTGTTTGCCCATCGGACTAAAGATGATATGCCAAGGTCCTACATGGGCGAATTTTTAAATTACTGAGCAGTCTAGACCAGAATTTTGATATAAATTGGGGACTGCAATATGAAATGATCTCCGTGGGAAAAACCTAGCATATTTTGTTAACCGATCAATGACAACCATTATCACATCCTTCCCCTAGATCTTTGGTAACCCTGTAATGAAATCAACACTGACCAACCTCACAGCTGATTTGGAATCTGGAGTGGGACTAACTTATCTGCGGGTTGCTTTTGCAAGGGCTTTGAGCACGCGCAATTAAGCACTCCGCCACATATTATTTTATATCTTTTTGTAGTCCAGCCCAGGAATACTTCTGGTGCACCAAGTCGATCACCTTTGTGACCCTGGATGTCCTGCCAGTGGGTGGTCATGCGATGCCTACAGCACTTACCATTGCAGTGATGGGTTTGGAACCCATATCCACGAGTTGTGACATATTATTCCATTTTTCTTCCATATCTACGATGCAGGCTGTGCCGCTGGCCCTCTTCTGTTTCCACCCATAACTGTCACCAAAATGAAGATCTCCTTTGCTTTCTTTGGATCTCCCTCTACAGTTCATCCTCCTCACTCACCATCATGGCAAATTGGTCTTCCCAGAGCATGGTTGCTGTGTTGTACTTCTCCAACTCAGCCTTCTCATATTCTATCCCCACATCCCAGCTCAACCAATTGGCTATGGTGTTAACAGCTCCCAGATGGTATTCCACTCAGAAATCATAATGAGTCAGCTCCACGTGCTAATGGGCTTGGCGCTGATTCATTTTCCTGGGCTCTCAGTAATATTCTGGTGCCCGATGGTCTGTGCATACTACAAAGGGGTGATGGGCATACAACAAGTGGTGCTGCCACTCCTGCAGCGCTGTAACCACTGCCAGTGTCTCCTTGTCATATATTAGGTAATTCATTTCTGTGGGGATCATTCTATGACTGAAATAACACACTTGGTGCTCCACCTGTCTTCCCCCTTCTGTAGGAGTACTGCTCCCAATGCAAAATTTGAGGCGTCTGTTTCCACCAAGTAAGGTTTTCCCAGATCTGGATGAGCAAGGACCAGTGCCAAAATGAGCCTCTCTTTCAGAAGGTTGAATGCCCACTCCTCTTCTTCCCCCCATACAAATGGTACCTTCTGCGCAGTCATGTAAGTGGCAAGGCTAGTTCTGATAGATTCTTGATGAACTGCCTGAGGAAAATTACAATCCCAGAAAACTTTTCACCCCTGTCTGATCAGTTGGAGCATTCCATGCACGCACTGCCTGGATCTTATCAGGGCATACCCCCAGGCCTTTCCCAAATATCACATTTTCTAGGAACCTGACTAACTCCCAGTTCAACTCACATTTCAAAGGCTTCATCTGTAATCCTGCCTCAATCAACGCCTTTAGGACCTCCCGCACATCCTGTACATGAGCCTACTTGGAACGTGAGAACACCAGGATGTCATCCATATCAGCGATACAACACTGGCCAACCAACTGATAAAGTACTCAGTCAATCATTTGTTGAAATACTGCCAGGGCATTTTGCAGCCCAAATGGCATGACTCGGTATTGGAACAACCCAAGGTAGCACCTAAACGCCATGTATGTTTGGGTTCTCCAGCCTCACAGATGCCTGGTTGAAAGCATCTGCCAAATCGAGCATGGTGAAAATGTTGCATTCTGTGACCATTGGCAAGGTATCCTCCTTTAGCAGCATTGGGTAAGGGTCTGGTTCCGTGACCTCATTTAACCTCCAGTAATCCTTGCACAGCCGTAACTCTCCACTTGCCTTGGACACTAGCAACATTAGAGATACCACAGCCAATTTTGATGGCTCAATCAAACCTTCGCTCAACATTGAACTCACGTGGTCCTTCAATGTGGCCTTGGCTCGCTCATTCAACGGATAGACTGGACAACCACAAGGAAGTTCAGATCCTTCCTTAAACTGGAAAGAGAATGTGAATGGCCCAATGGGGGAAAATGGCAAATCTTTCTTTGGACCAAAGAGTCCCACAAAATTTTGGTATTCTGCAGGTATGACCTCTTCCTTCATGGCCCCCAGGGTTTGAGGCTCATCTAACTTCTGGTTTCCCACTAACAGAATCCACTTCATTGGTGGACCACTCCTGGGGTATAGGGTAATGGTACTGGCAGGTACATCGATCTGGGGTCTGGACTGATGCCACCAGCGCATCCCAAACACTACTGGATGGGTCAGATTCTCAATTGCACAAAACTGCATCCAAACCCTGAATGGGGCCTGCTGTACCTTCACCAAAGGGCATACACGCCATAATGGCGCCCTCCGTGAGGCATTGGCAAAAACCAAGACCACTCCTTCCTGCACCTGCAGCTTCAAACGCTCTTCCAATGCCAGTTCAGCGTAATTTTCTTCTTCCCCAGTATCTATCAGGGCCATTGCCCTTTCCATTCCCCCGTCCATATGCAACTCTATGGGGATAAACAGTTGAGAATAAAGTGAATAAAACGATTTATTTTTGGACAAGTCTTTCACTTGCAAATTGGCTGATGGAAACTTCGACATATTCCCTTGAAGCCCTCCCCCTTGAAAATTTCCCACGTTTATTGGGGCTAGGTGCCATCCCCCTTGACTGGAACAGCCACTTACTGGGGATTGTTCCTTCCCAGGTGACATTGATTCTTCCTACCAGTCCCATGCTAGAGCTAATTGTTTTTTGATTTGAACTGCTAAAGCCACTTCCTCCCCAGCGTTGCTTGGGCCTTTGCTGCTGCCAAAGCCACTAGCAAATCTGGATGCAACCCCTGGCAGAACATTCATAAGGACTGGGAATCTGTAACCAGTGCTGATTTTGCCAATGGATGGAAGACCCACGCATACTCCTCTATATAGCTATGTCCCTGGCTGACTGATAATAATGCTGACCAGGCCTCATCTTTTGCATCATCTGGACATGCCTCCTGGTTGATCATCTCCACACACTCCTCCATGGAGTTTGACAAAAGATCCTGTTCCTTGATGAGTTCCTGGAACCATCCTGCCAATTCTGGAGGTAATGCATCCACTACTTGGGCTAGTTGGAGCGCAAGAGGGGGTTCCCCCCATCGCCTGCACCAACTGTGCCTGGAACTGGATCTGTGCCATTACCTGGCAAAGTTTATCTAATGCCTCCATGGATAATGCCACACGTCCAGTAGGTGGTTTGACTTTTCCTGGACCACTATGGTTTGCTGAGTGTTGCCCACCATAGTTGTCCTACTTTGTGTAGCAAAAATGCCAATGAAAATTCTACCATAACTAAAGTCAAGAGATGTCAGTTCCATTCCTCTCCGCTGGTAACCACTGCTTCTTTTTGGGGCCCCACAAGACAGAAAGAAAGGTATTTGAGTTTTGTTTTATGTAATGCACAGGTTCTTGCCAATATGTGACAAATGAATTAGGCAGCACCAGCCATGTCACCAACCACATGACTGATAGTCCCATGGAGAACCACCTCTCACCCATTTGCCATTCCCCAAATTTTCAATGCATTCACGTACTAGAGTCCCAGCGATGCTGCAAGTGAGAAGAAAGGTCTGTCCTCATGATAGTGCTGCAAATGAGGCCAAAGCCTGGCCTAGATCACTTGCAGAGCCCATGGTTTGGGTTATTCTTGAACAAATTTCTTATATAAATAAACTTCTTTTTAAAGCAAGTGAAATTACATTTTTTGTGTTTTTCAATTGAGAAAATGAAACTGTATTTTCAGTTGCCATTTTCTTGTTTTTAAAGCATTTCTCATGAGTTTAATATATTAAACTCTAAATTAAGCTTTTTAAGCAATAACCACACTTTTGCACGTGCAAATCTTAAGCCCCACATAATGAAAACTCGGAGGATTTGAGATACCAGGCGTTTGATACATCAGAACAATCCTCATTCTCAAATTCCCAAATTCTTACCTATGACTTCCATTATGAGTGGTTCTCATGATTAGTCCAACTTCTGAAATCTGACCTCCAAATTTGTTTATGAATTTGAACTGATATTTATAAGGTCAATGTGCATATCCAGATGGTCCATATCCATCGCTCAGAAGACCATGTACCAGTTAGTGAAATTGCACTTGCTTGTCATACAGTTTCCATTGATGTCATTTGTCCTTTGCCAATGGGAGCTAACTGGTCCAAATACATTCTGGTGGTAATCAACCACTTGACCAGGTGGGTTAAAGTGCAGGTGATACAGGATTTGGGGGCAGTCATAGTAGCCAAGTTTATAATGGAATATATAATTTAGCAACATGGTGACCTCAGTTTGTCCTTAACAATATTAGAACTGACTTCACTTCACATATCCTTTCAAAGTTGAATGAACTGATAGGTATCCATGGGGTCCTGATGACCCCATACCACCCCAAGTCCAATTGTATAGTTGAGCAAGTTAATGTGACCCTGGTAACATACTCTAGAAATTAGTAATAGATTGACATTCCAATTGGAGATACCTCCTTTCTACCATCATTTTCACATACATTAGCTACCATTCTGCAATGGGGAAGAGCCCCTTTCAATTACTATATGGATGATATTATGCCCTTCTGGCCCTGCTCTATGCTTGCATGAAGATACCTGCATAATGGATCCCCAACATTACTTGATTAACCTAGTGGATACATTAATCAAGTTACAGACTGAAGCATACTCCTTCAACCTGGTTAAAATGATAAGGAATCAGGCTACCAAGTGGGAACAGTGTAGCAGGCTAGCTCAGTTCAAATATGAGATATGGTTCTACTCTATGACCAGCGTAGTTTTGGTCGGAAGCACAAATTGGCCAGCATCTGGATTGATCCATTTGAAATAATTAAAAACAGGTGTTGATGCCTATACTATCAAAGACCCCATGAGCGGTTGGATCATTAACCAAGTGCACGCAAAGTTCCTTTTCTATATAAATAATAGGAGACTTATCATCCAATCAAGGGGAGGTAATATTGATATTCTGATATGACTGGACTATAAACCCTTGTGTATGGTGGAATGGGTGAGATTGGCTGAACTGAGTAGTATAATATTGATGAGATTGCCTTGACATAAGGCAATAGGGCAATACTGAGCTTTGGACAAATACTTAGATTGCCTCCAAATCAGGCAATAAGGTGATATTGACATATGATAAATAATTAATAGATTGCCTCAAACTAAGGCAATAGTAAATTTAAAGAATAGTAGACTCTGTCGGAACTAATGAGAATATGGTGGAAACAAATAGTCTAAGCAAAAAGGGTTGGTATTGACCAAAGTCACTGATATATAAGCAAGATGAGAAGATTGAATGAGGAGGACTGTGAGTAGGGAAGGGAGAGTGGAGAAGCAAGTATCTGCTGTAAATATTACGTTAATATAAACTAGTATCATTAAGGCAAGTGCTCCATATTTATTACATTTATTTAGGTTTTTTCCAAGGACTGGCAATCTCCATATTGTCCATCCTATTGCTCAGTGGGCTTGACCATGTGCAAAACCTTTCTGGCGTATAGCAAGTATATTGCCCAGAATTATAACAAGCATAATTTATCCTAAATCTCCAAACTTACCCAATTTTTCCTATTCACATTTTAAAGGTTAGCAGTTGGGTTAATTTAGGCTTTGCAACAGCTATCATTAAGTCACAAGGGTAAACTTTATATATCACAGGTATAGATTTAAGCGGTGGTTGCTTTTCCACAGATAACGGTATTTGGCATACTCTTGGATAGGCAGAAGTAGCGAGCTCTTTATTTGCTCTGATAATGGCAGAACAAGAAATTTAGTTTATAATGTGGCACTGGTTTAAAAATACAAAAAACTGAGTACGCTAGACTATAATATACTTATGTATATATTTATTCTACCAATAGTTTGACTAACTAGCACACTTAATTTTAACTAACAGTTACCAGTATAGTTACGTATACGCTGTTTGGATTACTCTGTATAAATAAACGTTTCATCTGATCACATTACTACTACTTTTTAACTATCTACTGAATCATCAAATTTTGATATAACGTATCGAGGAAACATTAAGAATGGATCAATTACTTCACGGCTTTTAAATATTCATAACTTACAATATAAGTCTACTGTTAATGTAAACGTACCTCTATTAAGTTACCAACTTGACAATTACCATAACAACCATATACCAATTTGTATGCAAAGCCATGGGTACCTGCTAGTTTCTCAAATAAAAACTTTGTTGTGTATATTTTCCCTAAGGTCAGCTCGAGGCTCAAGTACTATAGCTGAAAAGCGATTATCTTTTAGGCTAAGCTATAGGGTATTGGCTTGATCTGTTTTAATGTCGAGTTTTGTCAGCTTTAACCTCCAAGGTTGATTTATTTCTAACTCCCTTGTTGACCAAAGCTAATCCAATTCAATTTCGTCATTCGCAGGGTGTAAGCAATTTGCAGTAGCAAGGCATAAGAATTTACAAGGCCTTTCTAGTTTGTCAGTATGAAGATTTGAAAGCCCCTGGGCTATCTAAGGCAGTTTGGTATATAAAGAATGGTCTGTACCGGTAGCAAAAGGACCTGATAAAGGTTGATTAAGCTTAAGTGAGGGGGGGGCAAACAAAAGCACCCAATAAAAGTTGATCAAGCTCAAGTGAGGGGGTCGCTCGGGAACTTTAGTTGTGGGATGAGCCAGATTTAAGGGAATCGCTTTTCAGCCAATCTGGTGAGCGCCTGTCTTCCTGAAGGTCGATGATGGGAGGGATGTCGTCAAACCACTCGACAAAGTGAGCGTTGAGGCCTTCCCGAACGTGCTCGGAAAGCTCCTCCCAATCGGGGCGGTTGGAGGCGGGGCAGATGATGTCGGTGACCCCGGAGCGCTTGGCAGCAATCGTCTTCTCCTTGAGGCCACCAATCTTGAGAACCTTGCCGGTGAGGGTGATTTCACCCGTCATGGCCACCGTGGAGGGGATGGGACAGTCAAGGGCAAGCGATACGAGGGAGGTGGCCATGGTGATACCTGCAGAGGGTCCATCCTTGGGCGTAGCACCCTCAGGAACGTGGAGATGGACATCCGCGCGGTCAAAGAAGCGGTTGCCGGGGAAGCGACGTGCAAGGTAACTACGAGAGAAGGTGTAGGCGATGTTAGTAGATTCTTTCATGACGTCGCCCAGATGGCCAGTGCGGGCGAAGTTGGGTTTGGAGTCAGCAGAGATCGGAGATGCAAGTACGCTCTCGATATACAAAGAGGAGCCGCCTACAAAGTTAGGGCGGGACACGATGGCTTACCCATAGAGGTCCAGGCCAAACCCATAACCACCCCAGGAGGGGTGGTGTCATAAAGGCGGTCGGAGGTGAAGAGCGCCGGGCCGACGTAAGCCTTGAGGTTATCAGTGGTGATGTCAATCTTCTCGCTGCTAACGTCAGGCTGAGTTTCGGAGGGCTTGCCACAGTTGCCCCCGTCGTCCTTGGCTTCAATGGCGCGAACAAGCTTAAAAGCGACCTTGCGGTAAATCTTCTCAATGTACTTCTTGAGGTTGCGCACCCCGCTCTCGCGGCAATAAGCCCGGATGAGTTGGTCGATGGCGGCGGGGGCGAGGACGACATTGGCTTTATCGAGGCCGCATTGGGCTTTGGCTTGAGGGATAAGGTAGTTTGCAGCGATGGCCGCCTTCTCATCCGCAATGTAACCCGAGAGCTGGATGACCTCCATACGGTCGAGGAGTGGCGGCGGGATGGTTTCGGTAACGTTGGCGGTGCACACAAACAACACACGCGACAGATCAACTGGCACATCGAGGTAGTGGTCGAGGAAGCCGGCGTTTTGCTCGGGATCAAGCAACTCCAGAAGGGCGGAGGAGGGGTCGCCCTGGCTGCCACGCCCCACCTTGTCGATCTCATCAATCAGGATAAGCGGATTCTCGGTCTGAACCTTTTTGAGGGCCTGGATGACCTTGCCGGGCATGGCGCCGACGTAGGTGCGGCGATGGCCCTTGATTTCGGCAACGTCGGTAAGGCCGCCGACCGAGAAGCGATAGAACTCGCGGCCGAGGGCGCGGGCGATCGACTTGCCAATGGACGTCTTGCCGACCCCGGGTGGCCCGGCCAAGCAGATGATTTTGCCCTCGACGGTGCCGCGCAGCTTTCCAACGGCAATAAACTCCAAGATGCGCTCCTTGACGTCTTTGAGGCCGTAATGATCTTCATCCAATACCGCGGCAGCACGAGCCAAGACGTAATCCTCGGGGCTTCTTTTGCCCCAAGGGATCACGGTAAGCCAATCGAGGTAATTGCGCGTGACGTTGAACTCAGACGACGCCGGCTCCAAGTGCGAGAGTTTGCTAATCTCCTCATCAAACACGCGGCGCACATCCTCTGGCATGGTCAGCGCCGCCGCGCGTTCATGGAATTTCTCCAGTAGCTTGTCCTTGCCGTCGGATTCCAAACCTAGCTCTGCCTTGATGCCTTTGAGCTGTTCCATCAAATAGTACTCGCGTTGGCGCTTAGCAATCTTGGCGTCCACATCCTTGCTGATCTTGCTCTGCAGTTGGGCATTCATGAGCTCCTTCTTGAGCAAGACCAAAGCCTTTCGCAGGCGTTCCTCGATCACCAAACTCTCCAAAACATCTTGGACCTCGCGAGGCTCGCCAGCAGACATTGCCGCCGCAAAATCCGCCAGTTTACCAGGCTCATCAAACACGTTACCAGCGTATTGCGCTACGGAGAAGTTGGCGATCTGGTCGCGGAAGAACGAGTTGAGGGCAGCGATGTCCTTGAAAGCCGAGACCATCTCCGTCGTGATGGCGCGGATCATGGGGTTCCGCTTGTTGCATGGCTCGTCCTTCAAGTTTTCAACATCCGCGATCGAAGCTGCGTACTTGCCTCTCAGAATGCTACCCACAACCCCGCAATTATCGTCCGTCGAATCCACTTTGGGTTCAAAGCTCGTCTCAACCTGTTCGTTGGTGGCTTGCGGCTCGAAAGCCTCGACGGGATGGGTGGTAACTTTGGTCATGCGTATTCTTCGGTGCGGATATAAAACTGCCGTGAGTGAGTTTTCTTCCCCCAGAATTGGAAGGGAACACCGAGGTGATCTGAGCAAATACGCCCACGTTGTACACCTTATCCAGGCCGTCCACCGTGTCGACATCTTGGCTATCGTCCTTGAGCAAGAATGCCCCGACGTAGGGCTGCCCCGCTTCAACAACTCCTTGATGGCACCAATAACTTCGGGATTCTTCACCACCACGGCCTTGTAAAAGCCGGGGAATAGTGGTCGTCGCGTGATGGGGAGTGCCAAGACCCGTGGATAAACTTCCGGCACTGACGGCTTCTGCGCTCCGGTTTCGATGGCCTGCGCCGCCTTCCGTACAATATTGACCACCGAATTAATCTCCGCTTCGAAGCCGTCCTTGTCCTCAACCGTTGATTCGTCTTGAGGTTTGTCCTCTTTAACTTCGTCCGTTGGCTTGGTTGTATCGTCGGTACCGCTTACTTTGTCGTTGGTGCCATTTTCCGTCTCTTTTTGCTTTCGTTTCATTTCTTCCTCGGGCTTGTCCGCATCTTCGTTACCTTCCCCTTCCTTCATTAAACTGTCTTTCGGCTTCTTTCCATAGTCTTTAAAATGTAGGCATGTGGAGGAAAAGTCGCGCCTTCCAAAGGTTGACCCGCCAAGGATCTTGGTGGGTGCCCCCCTGAAAAAGTATGTCCTTGTAAGGGCACTTTCAAATCCCTTGGCTTCATTGAGAAGTGGGAACCTTCCCAAATAAGAAGCACCAACCTCTCGAACTACAGGGGGAGTTGGGCAGGGGGCTGAGAAAGAAACCTTTGAACCATCAAAAAGCCTCCTCATGAGACCTCCGCCCACCCCTCGCGAGAGGGTTAGGGGAATCGACGCCATCCAGATTTTCTCCAAAAGCTCTAAGCAAACAGATTCAAAATGAGGTGAAAAAATAAAGTGATGCGAGGCTCAACAGAGGACATTCAAAATGATAAGAACCCTAGATCAATTAAAAATACCTTATAAGTACAAAAGGCAGCGCCCTTAATCAAACTGACGTTTAATAAAATCTGCCAGGCCCCCAATTCAAGGCTGACCCAATTTCTAAATTTCCAAACCTAGCTGGCGTAGGTTAAATTCACATGGGAAAGGGACCCCCTACGTTGTGCTTTCTCGTGGGAACAAAATTTTAGATGACGGATTCTATCATTTCATCACATTTTATTACCCAATCAAAGGGTGGTTAGCCGAGTAGGTAAACTGCTTCCACCCCTAATGCAGGTTTTGAGTTCGAAACCTGTATTGGCTAGAAAAGTTCCTAGTATGGTATATTTGTCCCAAGGTTGGCCCACCTTGAATAATTTATTACCCAATCAGATTCATTATTATTTAAAACTCTACTCTATATAGTCTGATTAGTTGATTATAAACAGGCTCATATCTGTATAAATTTTATTTTAAATACCTTTTTAAAAATATCAGTCAAAAGCTATCATCTATATGAACTGAATAGTGTTGCTCCATTCAGGCTAACATTGCTATTGCCCTTGTGTCAAGGCAAAGTGGCTTTTTACCCAACTTTGAAAAAGGAGGAGGTTATCAATTCTACCTGTAATTTTTTTTCTGTTTGCAGCACATTACTCCAAAATTATTGGACCAATTTGAATAAACTTTTTTAATGAGAGAGGTTGATCCCACTTAGGTCCCATTCCAATTTTATAAGGATTGTTATAAATAAAAGAAAAAGTTTTGAATATAAGAAATGAATATATATTTGATTATAATAAATTGGTATATCATTTCAACAGAGTAATTAGTAGGTATTTAGTTGATTAATAGATTTTATTACTTGCTTTTCTTTAAAATATAACCTTGTTTGTTATAGAATCTTGTATCCTTTTTAGCACTAGTAGTGCCTAACCCAAAAGGGGAGCTGCCACATATCTTTATTTGCAGATGGGCTAAATAAAGGGATTATTAGAAATAAAAAATTTCCTAATATAGTATATCAGCTAACAGACTAGGAAGCTATATCAGAAGGTGAGGAAGCTTTGGGGAAACTTTTATCTGGCACCCACTTTAGCTGGTAGACCATGGCAGACAGCATCAGGGTGGAAGCATCAGTGACATGGGGTATAAGGAGGCATAGTTGTAGATTTTCTTTATTTATGAGGCCAGTGGTATCTATCATCTCAATGCATTGAGCAAGTTGATACTCAGCAAAAGTGATTATAGCTGGCACACAAGTGAAATACTTGATGAACTGGTGGGTTTCAGGATAATCAGGTTTAAAAAGAGAAGTTTTTACTGCATTGATGCAAGTGTGGCTCACACCAAAAGTGAGCTCATCAATTTCATATTTTGCATCTTCCTCAAATCATGGGGAAAATTGGGGATTGGAATACCCTCAACAAGGGGCTTCATTACCCAATGAAGTTGCTGGAGAAGTAGAGTGTTGGAATATTGTATCCTTCATTTAACATATTTCTGACAATCTAATAGTAAAATTTTGTACAGTTTTTAGAGTCAGATGACAATACAATATTTTACCATAAATATTTAATTTTTATAGATGTATAAAAAGTTTTACATATAAGAAGTGAAAATTTTAGATGTTTTTAATGGTAATCAATATATTGTTATAGATGAGCAGTTTGATATTTAGTTGATTCAATATTTAGATGGTTTTGCCAAGTGGTTAGTGGTCATTTGGCTAATTATCAAGTTAAACATTTTAGTAAGTAGTAAGCGATTGACTGATTTGATAGTTTATTAAGGTGTATCAACTTTAAGAATATCTATTGTTTAAAGGTGTAAGCTGGCAAAAATTCAGAAAAGCAAGGCTAAAAGGCCCAAAATACCCTTTTGTTCTCTAAAATTATATCTACTCAGATTAACATTATTAGGGGAGAATAACCCAGTGGTAGAACATGAATTCTCTACCACTGCCTTTCCAAGTTCAATACTGGTCAAAGAACTTTGGGTAGGGGATGATTATGACTGTGTTGACATTTTGCACCAATGCCATAAACTGAGATATCAAATAGCAAATGTTGTCCATAGGTGTCAAAGCTAGTAACATATTCCCTGGAATTAACCACCCTTCTAAAGCCAAGTCCAACAAGCCCTTGGGGCATAGACCAGAACCTCTAAAGGTCACTGATGACCTTTCTAAGGTCATTGACAAAAATGAATTTTTTGGCTTTGACAGCCAGGGCTGAGGAAAACAGCTTATTTGAGGTGAAAAACCAGGCGGGAATCAAACTTAACACCCAGAAAATTACATGATATGTGGTTACAAAATCTGGCCAAATTCGAAAATTTTTGGTTTTGTTGAAGAATGACAAATTTGTAGCTCATATCAGATTTCAATAACCATTTGGAATTCTTGTGAATCCACCCCTATAAATTAAGCCCCAAGATGAGAAAGGCTTTGCTTTACTCCAATATTCTGATCACCCTAATAAAGTATAGAAATCTTGTGTCAGTTTCCCAAATAATTTTTGTTTTCTTCAATAAAAAATATACATCTCCAAAGTTCTGTGATGACTGGAGTTCGTTTTCCGCTCTGGGTTGCACCCACTGATGTATGTGAGCCCTCCACCTACTCTGCCACCTACTCCGCCATCTCCGCCTCCTCCTATTTTTCTGGCCTTTGCCCTAGATTTTATGCCATCCTTCCCAGCTCCCAGGACCTCTTGTCCCTGATGGTTGTGGCCAGTTTGGTGTGCGTTTTGCTCCAAAGATTTATATGGAACCACAAAATTGACCATTTAGGACATCTTTTTAATTTTTTGGGTCACTTGGCCTTGTTGTATCACCTTTGGCCTGTGTCTTTCCATTCAGCGACCTCCTGCGCTCCAGTTTCCCTGACATTATCTGAGAAAAGCCTGAACTTTTTGTGAGTTCCTTCTACTGTTGGGTGGCTAGAGTTATCCCAATCCTCTCAGAGTTGTCATCCGTTGAAGCGGTCCACTGGGCTAGTACTTTTGTATCCCTTCTAGCCTTGGTTGTTATCTTCCTCAAAGGATGTGTTGAGGGTGGTGCGCGGCTCCCCCCACTCAAGACGCTCATACAGTGTGCAGTACCTGCCACTACCAGTCTCACTCTCCACTATTCACGTGATTCCAAATTTAAAATGAGATCTTCAACACATTGTCCAGCCTTAGGGCCCACCAAAAGTCTCAAGGCAAGAACTTAGCTGACATCCTCCTTCTCCAGCTGCTGCTCTGTGAGATTTCAGAGGGAGCCCACCAATGGTTACTTTCCATGGGTGAGAATAATAGATCCCTCCTGGAATCTCTCCAAGCGTTGGAAACCTTTGTCAAGTCACATGAGTATCCCCCTGCTACCTTTGAGGACTATAACTCATTTGTACACTTGTCCCAAGGAGACCTCACTACAGCTAAATATTTGCGCCTGTTTCAAGAGCGAGAATCAAGGTTGGAATCTCTTAAACAGTTGAAAATGGCCCTTCTCCGCAAGTCCCTAGATAATACTGGTACTTACCTTGGCATATGGGATAACCCTCCCTCCTCCTTATCTGGGACGTGCTCCATCCTTGCATCCTTGTTGTCTATCAGCCTCTGTTCCACCAAGCCTAATTGTACCGCTAAACTTCAGATCCTAGAACTTGACAACTCCATTTTTTTTGGGCACCAATATGTTTCCAATACAGTAGTGACATATCCAGTTGAGACACTGGCCGTTATGGACACTTCCAACCTGATTCTAGAATGCCCTACTTCCGTACTCTCCCAGTACCGCTTGGAACCAGCAATGAGCTCGCTGGAAGGTGAGACTGAAACCTCCGTCATAGGTGAGGGTCCCCTCACTATTGGCCCTGCACCACCGCGCTCCACGGAGTACCCTCGCTTTTGTCCTCAAAAGTAGAGGGGGTTAGTAAGTCTAACCCATTTGATTCAGAGCATTCACTTTCTCCTAGCCACGGACCTGCCGTTGCCATTTTGGAACCTATGCCTCCTTTTCGACCTGTCATCCCAGTTGGCCCAGTTAAACAACTCTTTTCTATCACTCCAGAGTCACCTCTTGTGGCGGACTCCATCCAGAAACGCTTAGAGATCCAAGATAGATGATTGAAGAATAGCTAGCCGTGGCTGACCCCACCAAAATCTTGGCTGTCCTGACTGGGTAGTCTCATGTGATAAAGATCTTCCTCCCGCCAAACATAGAGCACTAAGCTACCCCACAACATTTAAGTCCCATGGACAACCTAATGGCAATGTGAAGTCATATGGGGTAAAATTTCAGGGATACTCCCAACTATACGTCACCCTCTGGGCTTGGAGCCATCCTGTCCTCCCTTGGCTCTGAGGGAAATAAACCCTCCTCTGCTTACTTCTTGTTCATGGCTACTTTTTCTTCTGCAGGGAAGTGCTTTCAAGCACTCACTTTGGTGGTCACTGGTGCAACTGAAAACTTCATCCGCCAAGAGTTGGCAGAGGCCCTGGAGCTGCCCCTGGGAGTTAGTCAGTTTGTGAGGGGTGGTGCATCTCAAACCATTCCAAGTTATCACGTGTTAACACTTGTTCCTTTCAACGCAGGCGATGGATACTTTTTTGAGAGCTTCTCCTCAATAAAGAACCTCCTATACCCTGTTATTTTGGGGATTGGCTGGTGGCGCCGATTTGACATCACCACTAACCTTCTGGAATCTACCATGTACGCACAATTTCCTGGTGGAGTCACGGTTACCATCCCTTGCTTAGATGAGAGCGCCACGGTGCTCCCCAGAAGGTGGGGCCCCTCTCCTAAGGTGTGCCTAGCCTCTATTCAACCTACTGATGCCCTGACTCCAACACTTACTCTGCCAGAATGCATCTGTGAATATGCTGATCAGTTTGATACCAAAAAGCCCGCCCACTTCCTGAGCACTCCAAGTTGGCTTCAAGTTTAAATTGACTGTAGACCTCGTCAAGATATCCTCTCCAATTTACCCCTTTTCCCTGAGGGAGGAGGCTGCCTTGGACGCTTGTGTAGATGACATTCTCTCTAAGGGTCAAATCTTTAAGAAATCCTCACCTGTGTGCCCCCCCTCCTGTTTGTAGAGAAGTCTGATGTCTCACTTCGTCCCTGTGTTGATTATGGCAATCTGAACAACGTAACAGTGCCTGACCCCAGTCCACTCCTTCTGGAGCAGCATATTGCCCGCTATGTGGAGAAGGCTAGGGTGTTAAGCAAAATTGACTGTCTTAACGCTTTCAACCAGATCCGCATTAAAGAATGCCAGGAGTGATTGACCAATTTTTGCACTCAGAAAGGTATCTATCAGTTCAGGGTTATGTCGTTTGGCTTGAAGAATGATCCCTCCTGCTTTAAGAGGCTCATTGATGCTGTCTTGGGAGACCTTATGGGTACTTGTACGATTTCATACATGGATTATATACTGCTTTTCTCCCCAGATGCAGAATCTCACGCCCGCCACCTTGTATCTGACATGGAGAGACTTTCACAAGAAAACCTTACAAATTGTCTAGCAAGTGTGAGTTCTTCCAATCTAAGGTTGAGTTATTAGAAAGCATTATCTTCTCTCAAGGCCACATGATTACCCCAGATAAGGAAGCAGCTATCCAAGATTGGGTTACCCCCTCATCTCTCACAGAGTTGCGCAGATTCCTTGGGACATGTAACTTTCTCAAGAAGTTCACCCCCATCTCTCAGAAGTTGCCGCCCCTCTCTACACAGCTTCAGGGAAAAAGATACCAGTTGGACCAATGAATGCAACGCCGCATTCCACGCCGTCAAGTCCATACCATTTTCCAGTCCGTTGTTGGTACATGCAGACCCCAGACGCCCCTTTATTGTCGCCACTGATGCTTCCAACTTTGCAGTGGGAGCTGCTCTGTTACAAGAGGGGGAGGATGGAGAGGAACAGCTGTTGCTTACTTTTCTAAGAAAATGACCCTGGCGCAGCTCAACTATGCAATATATGATAAGGAACTCTTTGCAGTTGTTGAGGCAGTACAACACTGGCGCCACCATTTGCATGGGTCTAAGTGTCCATTTACTGTCCATAATTACCACAAGGCATTAATACTACCGCGCCCCCCAGAAGCTGTCCCCTCGCCAGTCCCAGTGATTAGAAATCCTGTCAGTGTTTGACTTACAATATGACTTCATTAAGGGCAACCTGAACATGTTACCTGATTCTCTATCCCGGAACCCTTCCCTAGCCCCTGACCAAGCACTAGTTGACGCCCACGATACCCAGGTGTTGATTAAGCTGGAACAGGTGAAGGAGAACCCACTTTCCAACCCCCCGCTCTGCTTATTATGGAACCTTTGGAAGGGGACGCTGACACCCCTGCCCATGTTAGGTTGTCCCAACCTCTGTCAGTTGACTATGACAAGATTAAGCAGGCCTGCCATAGAAATGACGAATCCCTGGACAAAGGCTACCAGTTGATGGATGAGGTCATCCTTCATCAAGGCAAGTGGTGTGTACCTCCTGGACCCCTGCGTGAGGAAGTGATCTGTGAATTTCATGATCCTCCAAATGCTGGCCACCCTGGCAAGGACAAGAAGATTGAGCTGGTCCGCCACTCCTATAGTTGGAAGGGTATTGCCACAGATGTGGCAAAATTCACAAAGTCCTGCTTGACGTGTAACTGGTCAAAGCCAAGCCACCTGAAGAGTGCGGGATTGATTGTTCCCCTCCAAGCTGCTGAGGGCCCTTGGACATCAGTGTCTGTTAATTTTATTTTGAAACTTCCCTTGTCCCAGGGTTATGATGCAGTAATGGTTGTGGTGGACCGTTTCACAAAGATGGCCTTTTCATCCCCTGCAACACCATTACTTCAGTTGAGACAGCCCGCCTCTTTGTAGAACATCTTTTGCTTACATGGTCTCACCAATGAGATTATCAGTGATTAGGGCCCACAATTAACCGCTCAGATCTGGGAAGCCCTTCTTTCCATCCTCAGCATCCGCCCCTGCCGCTCCACAGCCTTCCACCCCAAGTCAGATGGACATACGGAGAGGGTGAACCAAGGTTTGTAGCAATTCTTGAGTAGTTATTCCAATGCTGAACAGAACAATTGGTCCTCTCACCTCCCACTGGCGAAATTCGCTTATAATAACCTTACCCATGCCTCTACAGGAACGTACTCCTTCTTTGCAAAATATGGTTACAACCCGAGCTTCAACCTAAGTCCACGGATTGATTCCACCATTGTTGCTGGAAATGAGCGCACTAAAGAGCTCAGGGACATACATCAGGCAGTGAAGGACCATCTTGTTGATGCTGTGAGTATCTACAAAGCATAATCTGATCAAAAGCGCCATGAAGGACCTGAGTATAAGCCTTGTACTTGGTTATGGTCAACGCCAAGAATCTCCACCTGAAGCAACCCTGCCGCAATTTAGGTCCCAAGCGCGTTGGTCCCTTCAAGATCCTCAAGAAAGTTGGCCCATCAGCTTACCAGGTTGACTTACCCCCCTAATCAAAATGTTCAGCACCTTACATGAATGGCTCCTGACCCCCTTTAATGGTCCCATGCCACCTCTCCCAGATCCTGTTATAGTTGATGGTGAACCCCAATATGAGATTGATGCCATTCTTGCTTCTCGCCTATCCTGACGCTACCTGCAATACTTGAAGTCCTGGAAAGGATATGATGAGACAGAGAAAAGCTGGGTATCTTATCTGGACATGACCAATGCTCTGGACCTAATTCATGACTTTCACTTTAGATTCTCAGATGCCGCAGGTTCTTCCACCCAAGCATCTTTAGCTGCCATGAAGCTACCTACTCGCCACAAGAACTTCGCCATGGCCAATGTACTCTCAGGTGGTGTAAAACCCTGTACAAGAGCGGAGGGTGATCTCACAGCTAGTGACATATTCCCTGGAATTAACCGCCCTTCTAAAGCCAAGTCCAACAAGCCCTTGGGGCATAGACCAGAACCTCTAAAGGTCACTGATGACCTTTCTAAGGTCATTGACAAAAAATGAATTTTTTGGCTTTGACAGCCAGGGCTGAGGAAAACGGCTTATTTGAGGTGAAAAACCAGGCGGGAATCAAACTTAACACCCAAAAATTACCTGATATGAGTTTACAAAATCTGGCCAAATTTGAAAAATTTTGATTTTGTTGAAGAATGACAAATTTGTAGCTCATATCAGATTTCAATAACCATTTGGAATTCTTGTGAATCCACCCCTATAAATTAAGCCCCAAGATGAGAAAGGTTTTGCTTTTTTCCAATATTCTGATCACCCTAATGAAGTATAGAAATCTTTTGCCAGTTTCCCATATAATTTTTGTTTTCTTAAACAAAAAAATATACATCTCCAAAGTTCTGTGATGACTGGAGTTCGTTTTCCGCTCTGGGTTGCATCCACTGATGTATGTGAGCCCTCCACCTACTCTGCCACCAACTCCGCCTCCTCCTATTTTTCTGGCCTTTGCCCTAGATTTTATGCTACCCTTTCCAGCTCCCAGGACCTCTTGCCCCTGATGGTTGTGGCCAGTTTGGTGTGCGTTTTGCTCTAAAGATTAATATGAAAACATAATACTGACCGTTTAGGGCATCTATTCGTTTTGTTGGGTCACTTGGCCTTATTGTATCACCTTTGGCCTGTGTTTTTTCCTTCAGCGACCTCCTGCGCTCCAGTTTCCCTGACAATGGAGTTCCTGGCCTATCATACACTGCGTATGGAGGTTTTTCAGTTTTTATCCTCCTTTCCCATTTTCTTTACTTCCCTTCATTGGTGCGGTATTGTCTTCAGGTTGGCCCACCTCAAATAAAATTTTAAAATTTAAATTATGATTAACATTATTGCAGCTACCTTTGTTTTAGTGTAGTTTTCAGTACTGTACCAATTGAATTAAAATCATTAATGTCACCATCATATTTGGGTACCATAAATTTTACTTAAATAAACTACAATATCTTTGCTTATTTATAAGAAGGATAAGGTTTTAAACCTTTAAAGAATAGTTCAACTCAAACTGGAAGGAAGTGTAATACTCTTGAACTAAATGCACTTGTATCACATTTAGATCTAAGTTACTTAATCTATCTATAATATAGTATGTGTCAAGAGAATATCTGTAACTCTTTTGTTTCCAACAAGCTGGTGCAGGATGCACAGAAAAACTGCAAGGGAACTAGTCACTAAAAAGATTGGGAATAGGTACCTTGGAAGGTACCAGAGAAGAGAGGCTCAGGGAAAAAGTATACAACATGTAATATAGAAGTAGATAACAGACAAATGACAAAACTTGGTTGAGCTCCAAATAGAAGTCCATGAACAAGTGTAGATATGTGTCAGGGTGCTTGGGTGCCTTGTTATTAAAGGGACTAGGATGGGTCAAGTGTGAACCAGATTCTGTTGTTAATTTAGATAAAATAAAATGTCTTATATTGTTGGAGACCTCCTTGAGTAGGTCCAAGCACTGGTTTGGCTAATGGATTATACAAAAAATGTACCTAATGGGGTTTTTATCAAGCAAGTTAAACAACAAGGAAGGTTGGTATCAAGAAATCATTAATAAACTCTGGGGGAGAATCATCAATCTGTGGGAGTGGTACTAAGCCTAAATGAACCAATAAGTGCATAAAACCATCAGCCATGGTACTATAGCTTGAGATAGTCTGAACTTGAGTTATTATTCTCATCTAAATTTTTCCAGATTTAGCAATATTGTAATCAAAAGG
Organism: Massospora cicadina; assembly: GCA_022478985.1. Classification (NCBI taxonomy): domain Eukaryota; kingdom Fungi; phylum Entomophthoromycota; class Entomophthoromycetes; order Entomophthorales; family Entomophthoraceae; genus Massospora; species Massospora cicadina. The sequence continues at coordinate 72,230 of JAKSZP010004412.1, forward strand.
AGTTTGAACCCTGTTCTCCAAGAAACTGTAATGAACCGTCAACATTAGTGACAAAGCTGGTGAATTTTACCACCCTCAAAGTAACACAGGGCCAACCATCATGTGCTCCCCCAGGACCAAATTGGGATATCTTTCCTGAAAGCATTGGTCCAGGGTATGCTTAAGGTCAGGGAGGCCTACCAACTTTATCTTTTTGGACTCCTCATTACCAGCCTTGTCTCGACAATCTGCACCCTCAATTATGCATGTAACCATGACAGCATTTTAATATGTCATTTACAGGTATAGGAGACCAGAATTTATTACTTAGTAGCAAGTTGTCACACTTCTGATATGACTGGACGATAAGCTCTAAGTCTTTATGGCAAAATGGATTGAATCTGCTGAGTTTGATATGTGTTAATATCATTTGAGTGCCTCAAGATGAGGCGATATTGGATTGTTGGGAAATCGCCCTGAATTAAGTAATTGTGAAATTAATGAATGAAAAATTGCTAGAGCCAATGAGATATGGCAAATGAATTACTGATCCAAGGAAGCGGTATCATCTGAAGTTGCTGAGATATAGGTGAGATGAGCTGATTGAGAAAGGAGATTGTTAGTTTAGAAGTGAGCAGAACATCACGAATCCACTGTATTTTAATATGT